>JAVJIF010009066.1:0-190037 GCA_038442645.1 Agave tequilana | reverse complement strand
AATTCAAGGGGCCTACGGTGCAAATCAGTATAGGATTTATACTGAGCATTTCTTTCCTGAATTTTCTTGCTAATTTCTTTATGTAAATCATGTATATGTGATGAAATGCAGATGCTGACTCGGACACTCTATGATGTTGTCATAGGAATAAGATCTATAGGCTTCCTAAGTTTGTAACCATGCGCTACCTCAAATGGACTCATGCCTATTGACCTATTACATGAACTATTATATGAAAATTCGGCAGTGGGTAAGGTGAGATCCCAATTCCGCAAATGTTCACCGACTAGACATCGTAAAAGATTTCCTAGACTCTTTAATCACCTCGGTTTGACCGTCTGTTTGGGGATGAAAAGTAGTGAAAAATTGAGCTTAGTCCCCATCTTGTACCATAGAGTTTTCCAAAAATAACTCATGAACTTGACATCTCTATCCGATACAATGGTTTTGGGTAAACCATACAGCTTAACTACTCCGTCAAAGTAGATCTGAGCAATTTTGAAAGCATCAGAAGTCTTGTTGCATGGTAAGAAGTGAGTCATCTTTGAAAAACGTCCACAACCACAAATATAGAATCGTGCTTCCTGATAGTTTTTGAAAATCCAAGCACGAAATCCATACTCACCTCTTGCCAAAGGCGGTCTGGCACGGATAGAGGCACATACAAGCCAGTGTCCTTTTTTTACTGCTTGGCCAATTGACAGATGCGACATTACCTTATTAACCTCGCAACATCTCGTTTTAAGCTTGGCCAGTAAAACAAACTTTCTACTGCATCTATGGTCTTTTCTCGTCCGAAATGACCAGCAAGACCCCAGCATGCAGTTCCCAAACAAGATATTCTCGTATTAAAGTACGGGGAATGCATAACGGGCGAAATCAAAATTGATAGTCATCCTAGAGTAGGAAACCATCTATCTCCTGTGTCACCCCTTACTTCAAAGCACTAAAAATCTCTCCAAAATCGGGGCATGACACGTATTCTTCCTTGATTCGCTCGAAACATACTACCTCAGCGTTCAGTTGTTAAGCACACAGGTGCGTCGACTGAGCACATCCGCTAACTTATTCTCAATTCCAGATGTGTGCTTCAAGGTATAAGTGGCCTTGCATAAACTCAATCCATTCACCGTGTCTAGCACTGAGCTTCTTCTGCGAGTTAAAGTATCGTAAGGCTTCGTGGTCTAAGTAAAGAACAAATTCCTGCGGTATAGCATAATGATTGCACAATCGCATAGAATTCTTTGTCGTATGTGGAATAATTCAGTTTAGCTCCGCTCAATTTTTCACTGAAGAAGGCAATTGAGTGCTTTTCTTGACTGAGTACTCCGCCTATGCCAGTGCCTGAGGCGTCGTACATAACTTCGAACGCCTTGGAGAAATCAAGAAGTCTCATTACAGGCGCTTCGATCATTCGTTGTTTGATTTCCTTGAATGCCTTGGCAGCGATAGCAGACCACTGGAACTCTTTTTTCTTCAGGCAATCCGTAATTAGGGTCATAATAGTGCTAAATCCCTTCATGAATTGCCTATAAAATGTTGCCAGCCCATGAAAACTTCTCTGATATTTTTAGGCTCCGGCCACTCTATAATCACTTAGATTTTCTGAGGATCAGCTGAAATCCCTTGAGCTGATATAACACAACCCAAAAATACGACTATGTCAGTCATGAACATGCATTTCTTAGGATTTCTGTACAATTGCTCGTTTCGCAAAGCATGACACACTTGCCTAAGATGACCCACATGATGCTCAAGTGTCTTACTGTAAATCAAAATATCATCAAAGTAGACCAAGAATTTACCCATAAAGGGCCTTACCTTAATACTTGCGTCATCACTCGCATGAAAATGCTGGGAGCATTTATCAAACCAAAAGGCATGACCATCCACTTATATAGACCATCCTTGGTCTTAAAAGCGGTCTTCCACTCATCTCCTAGACGAATCCGAATTTGATGGTAGCCACTTTTCAAATCAATTTTTGAGAAGATAGTGGCTCCAGACATCATGTCCAACATGTCATCCAGTCTGGGGATGAGGAACCGATATTTGACGGTGATCTTGTTGATGGCGCGACTATCCACGCACATTCTTCACGAACAGTCTTTTTAGGAGTTAGCAGTGTTAGCACTGCGCACGGACTCATAATTTCTGTAATGAACCCCTTATTCAAAAGCTTGTCAACTTGCATTTTAAGTTCAGCGTGTTCTGCCAAAAAAAATTGTAGTGAGGCAAGTTGGGAAGAGAAGATCCCGGAACCAAATCTATGGCATGTTGTATGCCACGCATGGGAGGTAGACTATCTAGGAGTTCCTCTGGAAAAACATCAACAAATTCCTTCACTAAGGAATTGCTGTCGAAGAGATCTGCTCTTGAGAACCATCATTCGTCTCTCTAGTAATAAGTGTGATAATTGTGGACCCTTGGCAATCTCCTTATTAATAACTTTGTGACTAATCAGCGTTAGCGCCTTCTTACTGTTAGATGCTTCAATCTGCTTAGTCTCAAGTGTAAGCAGAGTTGGTCGCAACAGGGCCAATTTGATCTTTTTTCCCTCGTGAACAAATGAACATGAGTTTGGACACCCATAGATAGTGACATCTCGGTCATATAACCAAAGTCGTCCCAAAATGATATGACCCACATCCATGGTGACTACATCACACCAAATTTTATCCAAATATATGGCAAATAGTATCGGAATAAGACACCTATCTTTCACATCAATAGACACGAAATTTACCAATGACACTTTGTATGCTTGAGGGTGTGGAACAGTCTTTAGCCCAAGTTTAGTTACCATAGCTGAGGCGACGGCGTTGACGCAACTCCCACTATTAATGATAACCCGACAATTCTTACCACCAATTTTAGTGAGAATTTGAAAAATTGATGTTCTACGCCAATTGTCATTTTCTTTAGGTTTAGCCAGGGCGCACCTCACCACATTCAGGTGACGGGTAAATTTATCTACATCGTCAATTGGCAGGAATGCATGCTCAAAACACATCCCAAGGTGGCGGCCTGATCAACATCAAAATCTTCCCAAACATCTCATTCAGGGTCATGGATGATTTCATCTAAATCATCCTGGTCACTGTCCGATTGGGTTTCAATAATCAGCGTTCTTGACTTACTCGGACATTGTGCTAAAACGTGACCATACCCTCGGCATTTGAAACATTAAGTCTGTTGAATGGATCTAACGACTCACCTACGATTCCTTTGCCTTTGTCTTAGCGCTTAGAATTGGAGTTACTAGGTTCAAAATGAGACTGAGATTGGGATGGATTAGGTTGATATTTAACAGTGTTCCTGTTGGGATTGTCCCTATAATCGGTGTGTCTAAGGAATGAGGAAGCCTAGAATTGATCTAACTCCTGGACAACTTGAATAGCTTGCTCTAGAGTAGAGATATCTCTAGCGATTGCTCACGTCCAAACTCATCCTTAAGTCCTAAACGAAATCTAGATAATACTATGGCATCAGACTCATCCTCACATCTCACTAAAAATTAATCAAACTTCTTGATGTACTCTGATACTGGTTGATTGCCTTGAGTTAAACATTGTCACTAATCAAGCAGACGTTTGTATGACACAAGCAGGTAATTCTCTTAGAGTTTCAGTTTCATCTCATCTCAAGTTTGAATAACTTCCTGATGTCTGAGTCTCATCAGTTTCTCAACATTCGTCCAATATTGTCTAGCCTTACTCACTAATTTTATTTTGGCAAACCGGACCCTTCTCTCGTCAGACATATCATACCAGTCAAAGTAGTGGTCCATGTCAAAAATCCAATCAAAAAAGATTTGGGAATCCAACTGACCATCAAAAGTGGGTGCCTCAAGTTTTATTTTCTTAAAGTTCGCTCCCGCAAAGTCATTTTGGTCGTTATTCCTTGGGTGGCGAGGTCCAGCATGAGGTCCATTATCACTAACATTGTTGGTAATCTCTCGTTCCTTAGTATTTCTCAAATCTTGCTCAACATTGTCCATCTGACTGGTTAACCTTTTTAGGAGCTTAGTAAGATTGTCTAGCGCGGATTCCATTTCAGGTTGGATCGTGGAGGTGTATTGTGTTCCACTACGGGTGGTCATGCAACAGGGTGTTTGGATGCAAGATGTAAGACACAATGCAAAATGAAACCAAAAATGGTCAAAGAAATACGAACTAATATGAAACCTAATGCAAAATGATCAATAATGATAAATCAGCAAGCAATTCAGTTCTGGTATGCGGTAAGTATCCCATTACTCATTTTCCAACAAAAAATTAATTGAAGCGGTCAGGTAATAGAAATTCTGCGTAATGTTGACCGTTTCAAGTTCCAAAATAAATCATTCCATGCCTAGAATCAGGAATAGTTCTAGTGTAATACTCAGATGTAGCAAAATAAAGTCAACAAATTCACTCACTCGCATTTATATAATGGATAGAGACAAGTCGATGGCACAAAAGATGGAGCAAGTGGGTAGCTAACACTATTGAAAAAGTAGTAGAACTGAGCGAGTTAGGAATTACCTAAAAATTACTTGCACCGAGGAGAAAGAATCCACCCACAACCCTGGATAGTAGTGCTATGAGCTGCGAACCTGCTGCCTTGAGAACGACGTGAATCGGACGCAAATCGAGCACAAAACGGCCTCTGGAAGATGGATGCTGCCTCTGGACCGAGTTGACTCAGTCGAGTCAACTCGGAACTGAGCTGACTCAGTGCACTTTAGCGTCCAACTGAGTTGGAAATAATGCGGGTCAGTCGAGTTTTGAGGAGACCCATTTGATTGAAACCCGATAGGAGATCAGGTTTTAAGTAATGGGTCTGAGAAATTAACCAAACCAACTGCTTAATCTAATCCATCTCTTCCCTTCCTCTTCTTTCTTAATCTCAACTAGGGCTGAGGAAGCCCGGCGATGGCATGGAGGTGAGCTCACCGGAGTCGACTAAATCAGGGGAGGAGGCGAGGATGGAAAATGAAGGTGGCGGTGCTGGATCAGGGGAAGAGGTGAAAGCGTCGAGGTCATCAGAGGATGGAATGGGGTTCTAGCGGTGGAGGAGGTGATCGAGATGACGGACAGGTGACGGTGGCCTCGGATCTGGCCTAGGGTCGTCTGGATCTAGTCAGAGGCTTGACGGTGACTCAAGAAGACCGTTGGAGTTAAATCTGGAGGTGAGAACGTCGGAGATGAGGCTCGAGATCACCAATGAAGGTGATGGTGGGGTTAAAAGTAAGGAAGGAGGCCGGTGACGAAGTCTAATCGTCTACGAGGATAGATCTGGACGTAGATTACGAAGACAGTGGACTCAAATTTCTTTGGTGACGACTCCGGCGAGGTTAGTGGAGGGGCATTGACAAAGTCAGAGAAAACAGAGTGGCGTTGGCAAGTCTGCTGACGGCGTAGGACTCTGGTGAAGTCGTCGAAGGTGGGGGATGACGGCCAGGTGAAGGAACTCCGGCGACACCTGATCTGAGGCGTCGAGGTCGTTGGTGGAGCTTCGTTGCGTGGAGGCGGAGGTTGGAGGGCCTTCGGGTGCCGTGGGTGGCGACAACGGTTGGGGTCGCCTGAGGAGAGGGTTGAAGGAGGAAAAGGAATCGGGGGAATTTTGACTTTTTTTTGGATTTCGACTAAAATTTTAGTCGACTTTGGAACATTATCTTTTTTTTGGAAATTTGTGGAGTTAGGGTCTAGGAATTTTGTGGATGGGAACAGGAATTGCGGCTCTAATACCAAAATGATGTGAAATCACATACCAAATTAGAGAATTTAGGGTTTTGGCTATGATCACATATCGCAACCTGGATTTAGGCTTCACCACCAGTTGAATCAATCAAAAAAAATAGACTGAATCAAAACATAAGCAAAGCTTTATATCAAAATATTTAATATCTTTATTCATCAAACTATCTTAAATAGACCCTTAAAAAAAGAGTTTTACCACATAATCGATGGTACTAAACACTGGACTAAATAAAGCAATACGATATAAAAGAAGACTCATAAACTAGACCTAATCAGGACTCCTCAAACTGACTCAAACGAAGTCCGATTGGACTCGAACGAAAAATAACGAACAGAATAAAATATAAACTATATGATCCTCCAATAATAACAATTGACTCATAAACAACTAGGGCTCAAATCAGACCCAAAATGGTGCCTATGTGACACGACAGCGAGGGCGCTGATATGTACATAGAGAAACCGGTGTGATACCCCCATCAGTGATCCATCTAGACATCTGGATCTTATTATTATTTCTTATATTTTATATAGTTCTGAAGAACTTCAATATTATACTAAACATTATTTTCATGCTTGTTTCTCTTCTAATTTTTCATTAGGAAATCTCAGGCAAATGAGAGTACTCAATAAGTTTTCAAAGAAAAATGTGGCGTTTTAATCACTTGAACATTACTTTCATCACTTTATTACTAACGAGTGTACACATGAATGTAGAACACACATTTTAAAAGTCAATGATCCTAATATTGATTTTTTGAGCAAACAGTAAAAAATGTATTGCTCAGTGAAGAGGGCATAATATTCATCAAATACAACATTCAGAATATCCACCGCCATTATTTGCCCTTAAACCATCAGAACGTCAATTAGCACATAGCCCCCTGAAACCCTCTCAACCTTGATTAGTAGGCTAAAATTTCCTCCTTTGGCATCATCCAGCAAAAGCCCCATATTCATCATTGCAGACGTGAGGGGTTGCTATGAATAGAATCAAAACCCCAATATCCTGAAGTCACCCCTTATTGTAGATGTTTATTTACCAAGTTAAGCCACCTTAATCATATGGTACCATCATTTTGTTTTTTTCTTTATTTATATTATTTTTTTCTTTGGTTCTTATTAGAATATAGATATATTACCCTCAACCCTTACCACAACTTTAGAGTTTTGGTTTAGGCGGGGATTTAATGTGGTATCACACAATCCAGATTCAAGTTCCACCGAGCGCGCATTTAAAACGTGGATTTAGAAACAAGAATACCATTACACAAAAGCCCAAATCTCGGCTCATAAAAAGGGCGCTCAAACCTGCAGGAGCATGTTAGAATATAAATATATCACCCTCAATGATTATCACAACTTTTGAGTTTTGGTGTAGTGGTAGGAAATTTAATAGTTTTTTAATGATCCATGCATGCTTCCTGAACTTATTGTAGCTTCCTATACTTTATACACGCTGCAGATCTTGCATGTTATGCTACAAGTTATATTGGTGCTTATATAATAACTCATATTGTAGATAAATTATTTTTCAATTTTTCATTACAAAATTGTCAGTAATTGAATATAGTTTTTGTAGTATTGAATTGATTTGATTGCTTGAACCTACTTCCATCACTTTCCCTTGTGTCTAGTTACTAACTAGCGTATACATTAATGTACAACACTGACACTTTAAAAATAATAAAAAGATTTTGAAGAGGGCCTTGGAGTTTTTAAAATAATACAAAAAATAAGTTCTTTCACTCTCATTTCAGGGTCTCATATTACTTAAAATGTGTAAGTCCCTTCCCAAAATAATCTAATGTGCCACCAAGTAAATAAGAGAGCTTTTGAACCACTTACACAAGTACTTTCGCTTTTACCTGTCTCACTGGTCTCAACAATCCAGGGAAAAAAACCAGGACCAAAGGAAAAAATAATGGTGAGCTCTAAGAAACTACCATGAACTTTTGCGTTATGACTGGAAACTACCATGAACTATTTTTTATTCAACAAATAACACCCAAACAATTGACCTGGTTTGAGCTCCATGGCAATGGTTAAGCTCCATGGCCATGGGTTGAAGTCTAATCTTGTTTCAGTTCAATCTGTTTTTTTTTTTTTTTGAAACATTTAATCATTGATTTATTTGAGCTTTGAAAATGTAGAAATTCAGGTGTAAAATTTGATTTTGGTGTGAGTAGAATGAGGGAGGAGGAAAATTAGGGTTCTAAGAGAAGGGGCGAAAAAGAGGAAGGAGTTAGAAGAATTATCAAATAAATAATATTCCACAATAAATTTGATAATTTAATAAAACTTATAATGATGCTTTGAGATAAAATGTTTAATATTACTTGTTAAATAAAAATGATTATCAACTATTAGACTTTTTATTTATCATTTTCTCAACAAATGTATATAGGCCCAAAAGTTACAAGTTAATTAGTTAAAAACTGTAAAAAAATATTTATGTATTTTATTTAACAGTGAACATAATGGTTATAAAAAATAATTTTTATTATTGATAGTTAAATGATAATTATCAAAACCAGCTAAAGGTGTTAGGAAATACTAAGAAATTCTTTTCTATAATTTTAAGGAGAAGTAAACTTTTTTAGATTTTCTTTTTCGTTTTTATAATTTCTTAAAACATTAATTTTAAGAAATTACCATGAAGGGTAATTTTGTCCTTAAAAACTCAAGTGCAAATCAATTGATCACTCATGAAACAGTCAGATAACAGATGGTACTTTTCCCGAAAAGTCCATGGTAGTTTCTTAAGATTTACCCAAAAATGATAAATAATAAAAGCTTCTCCATTTTTTTAGTGGAGAAGCTATAAGACAATATTTCAGTGATTGAGAATATAAACAAGTGTATGTGTAATGCATCTGCTTTCCAGTCCACTGGTTCAGTTACAACCAGTGCAGCCAGAGAATGAAAAAAGAAGAGGATAATTGTGAGGATCAGATTCTACTATTGCCCCTTTAATCACAAAGTCCATTAGCATAATTTATGACTCCGTAGCATAGATTGAAAGCAGTGAAAAGGTCTATCTTAAAGGAATATATACATACAATGCATTATGGTTTAGTTCAAGTTAGCATTAGTGATTCATGACAATGTAGATTACAAGAGTAATGTTATAAAAATTTGTTGAAGTAACACATTTCATAATTATTGCACATAATATATATAAGTCTTGCACATTTCATAACTAGGGCCATATAAATTTTGTATTTGGTGCACATAAATTGAAATAGTATTTCCCATATAATGGTTAGATTAAGATGTCCTCACCATAGAGATGTACAGTGGATATTCTTGCAAGTTTATGCAATTGCTGCCTCAACCCTGCTGCCTCCTCCTTCAAGAACTAATAAATAAATTTCAAAGATTAGTCTATTAAACATGCAAGACCCACTCAACTAATAGAAAGTTAGAAAGAAATACCCTATCAAGAAATTAAAATCAAAATATGGATAATTGAATAGTAGATATTGAAATAAGTATTAGAGAAAAAAATTTATATTACATTTACTTGAATATCACAAAAGTGAAATATTGATCATTCAACCATGGCAGTAAGCTAAGCGTTATATGTCTAGCATGGCGATCCCTCATAGTTATTCATACTATCAACCTATTTTATCAAGGTATAACTTCAGTAGTTGAAAGCTTCTTCAGAGGAAGGATAATATCCGACGAGCAAAGGCGAGCTACTACATGATCATGCACACACATTGGTTATGTTATTTTTTAGTGTTGTTTTGCTTAATATACATTCTTAGCCCAGAATTCATCAGATTAACCTTTTGGATAAAGTGGTTATGTGACAAATGTCGAAACAAGAAGCTAGTTAACGAAAATACAGTCAAGTACGTCATTTTCAGTATGAGCTGATAGAGACAAGTCTAATAACGATTAGAGGAAAAGTTAATAAATAGTCTAACCTGACTAAATGGAGAGGGGAAAATAGGGAAAATGAAAAATACAAGATTTATTTCTTTGTTTATTTATTGAAAACAGTGCCTTGGTGAAAACAAGGAATTTTAACCCCAAACTGCTTGCACACTACAAAGAGGCTTTACCATTGTGCTATGATGGAACTTACAATATTTAATTTTGACATAAACACACATGAATTGGATGGTGATCGTTCTAAATAGAACTTCAAAAGTATTAAAGTGAAACCTTTGCGAAATTATGGAGATTATTAGCAATTTAGCCCAAAAAAAATTTAAATCGTACTTAGTTCAAAAATACAGAATTTTCATGGTAGATTCTGATAATTTAGCATAAGCATGAAGCACTAAGTTTTTGAATGTTACGAATGAGCAAGTGTAAGAAATGTTTAAAAAAAGAGTATAAGATTTACTTTTTAGAAAGGATCAATGATAAATTTGACAACATAGGTGATAGCTTCATTAGATCAATGAAAAAATTTTAGAATTATAAAACAGTGATGAAATTTATCTTCACAGGTGATTAGCTTCATTTGATAAGACCACTCAAATTAATTTCAGCATGCAAATAGATAACCATGAAACATACATGATATTAAAAATATGAATTAAGTGACAGAAGGGAAAATTGGGATAAATAAGACTAACTTGAAGTTTACGTGGGTAATACAAATAAAGAACGAATTTAGTTTCTCACAAATAACAGAGAAAAAGAGGAGAGCTAGCATATTGATAAACTAGAATTTTTGGTATATTATGAAACTAAAACAAAGATGTATAAATTTATAAGGTGCAAAAGGCGTTGAAAAACATAGCATATACAAACATAACAAATTAAACTCTATGTAGGGGTATATATCATGCAAACTTGAGCAACTTTACAAAGTCACACATTTCAGTGTTTTAGAACTTCTCTATAAAAGTTAATACAACAATAAGGACAACAAAGGGGGGAAATCCCCCAAACATTTCCCCCTTTTCTATAAAAAGTTGATTGCAGTCAAAACAATACTCTTTTTCTTTCGAGGTTCACTCCTCTGGGGGAGAGTTAGCGGTTGGCCAAGAATTCCCCCATTGTAATAGTAGAAGTAAACAAATATGGTGTGGATGAATAACTATGTTTAAATATCACAAGAAAACAATAGACGAGATCATAAAAGGTAGTACAACTCCTTTAAAGAAAGTTGATTGGAAAAAAAAAGAACACCAGAAGTAACTAAAGTATTTACATCTAAAGCAACATTATTTAAAAATAATCAAACTCAAACTCGTAATCAAAACCGACAGAAGGGAGATTTTCTTCCGTGACTCATATAGAAATTTTGTCCATCCGTCCATCTTCATCTGCGAGAGAAAGTACAGCGTCAAACCTCTCCTTCTTCCTCTCTCAGCTCTCCCCTCCTTCCTCCTCTCTCAGCTCTCCCCTCCTTCTTCTTCCTTCTTCTTCCTCTCCCCCTTCCTCTTCGGTCACCCCTCCTTCTTCTTCCTTCTTCTTCCTCTCCCCCTTCCTCTTCATGACCGATCGGTCAGTTTCCCACCGACAACGACGGTATACTAGTTCTATACATTTTGAGGAGTGTTTACTGTGAAATGGAAACAATTTCATTGTATGGCCAGATCAATATATTTATATAGAGAAGAAAAGAAGTTGCATGGTCTTGCAATTAGAACAACTTGGAATATGTACATGAAATGATACAAAAGAGGATGCACAGAGAATCTTCAAAAAAAAGAAACAAAGGTGCAGTATCTACATCAATGTGATTCAGACATGTTCTAGCTTGACAACAAGAAGAGAGAATATCATCATATTAGCCTAAATTTACATATATTGAGGGGCATTATTTATATACACCTTTGTTGTATTAATTCATAGATCCGTTAAGCACATTTAGGAGAAGGTTCCATGGTGCACAGTCAGAAGTTCAGTGTTTGGGAATTATTAGGCAAAAGGATTAAAATCCCGCATAAGCTTGAAAAGTATTAAGAAAATTTGGGACTAAAAAGTAGTCTATAAGACATATAAACAGGCAATGTAATGACAAAGCTTCTCATTATCATATAATAATTTAAGAGCGCTGAAAGAAATAGCTTTAAGTATCAAATAAAGGAATGTGAAAATGTTCATGAACACTGATTGAAGAAATCAATAAAACTTTTTAATATGTAAATGATTGGCAATTGAACTAAGAGACAACATCCATCTCATCAGATCCAAAAACTATACAAATAAACATATAGAGATGACGATCTAATAAAAGGATGCTATAGCAGAAGTGTAAATGATCTTCACCTGTATATATATAGCAGATCCCTCGACAGCGATGCTTTGGGAATAGAAAGAGAAGAAGGAGGGATAAACTTGAATCAGAGAACAAATCAAAAAGAGAAGCGGGAGAAAGTTCTGCATCTGCAAGCTAGGGCTGCAGCGGAGATGGAGATAAATACACAAACAAAATGAAGAAATCTCTGTTAAAGAGAAATGAGAGAGAGAGACTCCATCTCAAGACATCAGACTGCAATGAGAAAAAGACAACAGATTGGATCCAGCAGCCCTCGCAAATTAAGGAAGGAAGTGGAGAGATTAGCACAGTAGAGATGCATGATGAAGTTGAAGGGAGCGGTTCATCTCGATCCACGTCGTCGATTCCTATTTAATAATAGTAAATTGAGAAAATAAAGTAAATCTTGGGGGATTCGAGAAAAAGGAAACGTTTTCTTTTTTTTAATTATACTATAAACAGAAGGAGGTTCGTTAATTAAAATTAAAATAAAATAATAATTAGTGGTGGTCCTGGCAGCGGAGGCGGAGTGGGAAACAGAGCTTGTGGGGATGGGCAGCGGGTCAGCGACCAGATACAATGTCTCCAGGGAACACAAGTCATTCTCGGATCGCTGGCGAGAAAGGTGGGTGCGGGTCAGGCCTATCAATGGGTCGGGTTCGGGGCGGTACAGGTGGTATCATATTCGGACCCATTTACTCAAGAGGGTATCATACCCGTCCCGTTTACCCGCGAGTCCAGAAGGTGGGTTTCCATACCCGGACCCGCTGTACCCGTGGGTCCAGACCCGTTTACCCAGACCCATAACCAAAAAAAAAACATAAACAAATACAGTAACAAAAACACATGAAGAGAGGGAAAAAAATTTTATAAAGAGAAATAAAGCATGTTTTAATATCAATAAAAGATGAAATGCAATCAGGTGCAAGAGGTGGAGGGAAAATTTTCGATGAAAGATTATAATAAAGAAAAAAAATTTAAAGTAAGGCCCCCAAATTTATTTGGGAAAACAAAACAATAGAATCACCCACTAATCAACCAACAGTCTTCAACATTTAAAGCACAAAGGGATCATTTACTGATAGAGCCTTGAGAGGGTTTTAATTCTATTAGTATTATTTATATTTATATTTTGAAATAGGTAAATGGGTAATCAGGTCTGGTTCAAGTAAAATCAGACCCATCCCATTTAATACTCGGGTATACGGGTAAACGGGTAAACGGGTATGGGTGCAGAGCAACCCTTTTCATACCCGCTTAATCGGGTCGGGTCCGGGTCGGGTCCAGGTCTGGACCCGACCCATTGACAGACCTAGTGCGGGTGTGGGTGCCCTCGTCAAACCCAAGTCAGATTGGAATGTAGCTCTTTAGAATAGTTTATATCGCCTTTTTCAATATCGATCACGAAAAATTATTTTACTTTTTTGATAAATAAATAAAGGCTTTCTCACTCAATTAGTGAAAAAGCAATCATTTCTACTGCATCAAAAGGTAGTTTCACAAGACTCATCTACATCTCTAGATGCATTTTTACTGGATAATAAATTAGCTCTAACATTTTCTTCGTAAAACACAGGACTCATTTAAAAACTCTAAAAATTAGAATTCAAAGTTGACAATCATCATACATAGCTGTCACAAAATTAGGAAGAGAGTCCTCTCCCGACAACCAATATTTCGCCACCATAGAGTCAATTTCAAGCCCTATATTATGAGTATTTAATTCAATATATGCTACCCAAATCGCTTCACTTGCTACTGTTGGGTATTCTGCTTAATAAGAATCAATCTGACAACTAATCAAGATCACTGAGATATCAACAATCTAATTGGCCAGGTCGGCAAATATCAGGTGGGAGGTTTTCCGTTCAATAGAACGTTCCTTAATTCAAGAACCACCTTTCAATTTCCTTCCTTGGTTTAAGCACCAATTAGACTGAATCCAAGTCAGTCTCGATATACTGTAAAGTATATCCCTTGTATAAAGGACTTAATCCACTTATACAGTAACACTTAGACTAAATCTAAGTCAATCTCGATATACTGTAAAGTATATCCCCTGTATAAAGGACTTAGTCCACTTATACAGTATTTGAAGTGAGGTACGCTTACAGCGAATCTCCTTAAGACAATTACGTCCCCCGCACCGGTGCTAACGGGATAATGGACGCTGGTCTCCCAAGATACAACACTTCTTCACGGTATTTGGATAGCACTACCAAATTACCGTACGGTCGAACCGTAGTCAACCAGTACCTACACAGGATTAGCAAAACAGCGGTATAACGACAAATTTCAAATGAATATTTGTCTTACTCTTTTGGAGGAACACCCACTGTTGAGGACGTAGGAAGGTTGAAGAATTTTGACAGAATCTCCTTTAGGAAGTCGCTTTGGATTCCCACTTCACTTGGAAGTCGCGGATTCCCACTTCGTTGGAAGTCGCTCTGGAAGTCGTGAATTCCCACTTCGCTGGAGCCCAGTTCAGAACCGAAGTCAGAACTTTTAGAGAGAGAGAGAGAAATCTCAGATTTGGTGTGTGTTAAAATGAGAACTTGGAATGCTTTATATAACATTCCAAAAGGGGCCTTCAGGTCTGAACCCAACCAAAGGCTGCACCCTTTGGTCTGCCAACTGGTTCGCACCCTTTGGCCTGCCAACTGGTTCGCAACCTTTGGCAGGCTGCAACCTTTGGTCTGCCAACTGGTTCGCAACCTTTGGTCTGCCAACTGGTTCGCACTCGTTGGCTGTCCAACTGGTTCGCGACCGTTGGCGGATCGGTTCAGATCCTGACAGCGGAGCGGGCAGTCCAACAGGTTCGCAATCTGTTGGTGGATCGGGTCCGGTCTGGTTTGGAAGTGGATCTGGTTCGGATCATACCTTGAGACCCAATTCAAAAAGAACCAGGCCAGGTAGGGAACCCGAACTCACTCAGACCCAAACCCAAACCCAAACCCGGGCCCGGGCCCGAGCCCGAGGCCGGCACCGGCACCGGCACCGGCACCGGCGCCGGCGCCAGCGCGGCGCGCGCGCGCGCACATACGTGCATAGTTCCCTCCTTTTCGCGCGCGAAAACTCCAAGTACCCAAAGGGCACGCCCTTTGTTCTCAATTTTCTCTATATATACACCACAAACTTCCATCCCACGGCCAATGTGGGACTAAATGCTTTAAGCTACCTTTAGTCTCGTTTTGGCTTTGAATTAGACAATCTTTGGACTTGAATATCTCATTCATTCGAAGTCGGAATTGAACATGTGAATATACCACGTTCATCACAAATGGAAGGAGAACACACTCCAACCATCATCCGGTTGATTCCATCAACGGATCTTGCCATAATTCAACTCGAAGATTCACCTTTATATTCTTCAATTCCAACAATCCCCCACAATGAATGAGAGATTCAAGGAATGACACACAAAGAGACTGACTCTATTGTGAAAGGTACTTGAGAAAAGAAACTGCATAAGGATAGGTGAACTAGGTCTTGAACCTTCCATAGCGAAAGCTTTATCGGACTTACTGGCTAATCAGTGAACTAGGTCTTGAACTGTTAGCCGTTAGTGTAAGCCAAGTCAACAAGCTTCACACAGTGACTTTCCAAATCAACTTTGGTTCTCTGTTGTGTCCGTTTTGGCCCTGGACATTCTTGGTTTCAGAGAGTATCTTTAGGGAATAACAGCCTCCATAGAGATTCCCAAAGAGCCGACCCAACTCTATACTCACATAGGTGATGGACCTATGAAGAGTAGTCTACTCTACTCCACTTGTATAGTAACAAGATATAGGCATCATTAAAAGCGTTAAGTTTATCCTTAATCCACTTGTAGAAAAGCACTTATGTGCACCTTAGGAATGGATTGGAGTCAAGCTCCCAAGTGCTTACTTGCTGAGTCAATCATAACTAGTTTTTCCTCTTGAACTTAGTCCGTGGGATCTCCAGTCGCTAAGTGAGGTTTCCATTAAGCTGACTCGGTAAGGTTAGGCTTTTAGACCCATTCCCCTCGATGCGCAGTTTATACGCTCTCCACTTAAACCTTTAGTAAGCGGATCCGCTAAATTATCCTTTGACGATACAAAGTCAATAGAGATAATTCCATTTGAGAGCAACTGCTTCACGGTATTATGTCTACGACGAATATGTCTAGACTTACCGTTGTATATCACATTTTGTGCCCTAGATATAGCTGCTTGATTGTCGCAGTGTATACATATAGCGGGCACTGGCTTTTGCCACAACGGTATATCTTCTAAGAATTGTCGAAGCCATTCTGCTTCTTCTCCAGCCTTATCTAAGGCTATGAATTCCGATTCCATAGTGGAACGGGCAATACATGTTTGCTTAGAAGATTTCCATGATACCGCTGCTCCTGCTAGAGTAAATACGTATCCGCTAGTTGATTTTGATTCCTCAGAATCTGCAATCCAATTAGCATCACTGTATCCTTCCAGTACAGGAGGATACTTTCTATATCTCAAGGCATATTCCTTGGTATGTGATACGTAACCCAATACTCGTAGTAGAGCGGTCCAATGTAGATCACTAGGATTACTAGTATATCTACTCAACTTGCTTACAGCGTAAGCAATATCGGGTCTAGTGCAATTCATTAAATACATTAGACTTCCGATAATCTGAGAATACTCCAACTGGCGTATCCCAGTTCCTGTATTCTTATGAAGGTGGACGTGTGGGAGAAAAGGATTTGTATTCTCCTTTATCCCATGGTCCTTGAATCTTTCTATCATCTTATCCACGTAGTGAGATTGAGATAGACTGATTCCATCTGGTGTTCTAGTAATTTTAATTCCTAAAATTACATCAGCAACCCCTAGATCCTTCATATCAAAACTGTTGGATAACATTCGTTTAGTGGACTTAATAATCTCAATATTAGTCCCAAGTATCAACATGTCGTCTACATAAAGACAAACAATGATACATGCGTTTCCAACTGTTTTCGTGTAAACACACTTATCGCATTCATTGATAGTGAATCCATCTTTGATCATGACACTATCAAATTTCTCATGCCATTGTTTTGGAGCCTGCTTTAAACCATATAAGGATTTTACCAATTTACACACCTTGTGTTCTTGGCCCTTGACTTTAAATCCTTCTGGTTGCTCCATATATATTTTTTCATTTAATTCACTATTTAAGAATGCAGTCTTGACATCCATTTGATGGATATCTAAGTTGTGCAATACTGCAATCGCAATCAACATCCGAATGGACGTTATTCTTGTTACTGGTGAATAAGTATCGAAGTAGTCAAGTCCTTCTTTTTGTCGATAACCCTTGGCTACTAATCTAGCCTTGTACTTATCGATAGATCCATCGGGTTTTAATTTTCGTTTGAAAATCCACTTACACCCAATTGGTTTACTTCCAGGAGGCAAGTTTACCAATTCCCAAGTATGATTACTTAGTATGGATTCTATTTTGCTATTTATAGCTTCTTTCCACATTTGTGCTTCTGGGTTTGACATAGCCTCTTTAAATGTTTGAGGCTCGCTCTCAATAGCGTATGCTATGAATCTGGACTAAAAGATTTTGAGATTCTAGATCTCTGACTTCTTCTTGGTTCAGTTTCCGCATTTACATTCGGTTCCTCGGAACTTTCGTCCCTGAACGCCATCTCGTGTGTTCTTTTCCCAGAAGTCTTATCTGCTTCCCGTTTGTACGGAAAGATATCTTCAAAGAACACAGCATCTCGAGATTCGATAATCATGTTTACATGAATATCTGGTATTTCTGATTTATGAACCAGAAACCTATAGGCACTACTATTCAAGGCATAGCCTATGAATACGCAGTCTATAGTTTTTGCTCCCAACTTAGTCTTTTTAGGTAATGGTGCTAGCACCTTTGCAAGGCACCCCCACATTTTGAGGTAATGGTAGGAAGGTGTCCTTCCATGCCATAACTCGAATGGTATTAGACCAAGTTTCTTGTGGGGTACTCTATTTAGAATATGATTTGCAGTTAATAAAGCTTCCCCCCACAAGTTCTGCGGAGCTCCAGAACTTACGAGCATGGAATTAACCATCTCCTTCAAAGTTCTGTTCTTCCGTTCAGCAATTCCATTCTACTGAGGAGTGTATGGTGCTGTAGTTTGGTGTATTATACCAAAACTAGCACATAACTCACTAAAATCATTTGATTCATATTCTCCGCCTCTATCGGATTTTAGAATCTTGATTTTCTTGTTGAGTTGATTCTCAACTTCGGCTTTATATGTTGTAAACATATTTATTGCCTCATCCTTACTGTTTAAAAGATACACATAACAGTATCTTGTACAGTCATCGATAAAAGTAATGAAATACTTTTTACCGCCTCTAGTTGGCATAAACTTCAAGTCACATAGATCGCTATGGATTAACCCTAAAGGTTCTGTATTTCGATCTATTGAGTGAAATGAATTTTTAGCCAACTTGGCCTCAACACAAACCTCACACTTGCGAATTTCTTCCAAGTTGAGTTTAGGAATATATCCCAGATTAGACAAGTTCTTTAAAGACTTGTAATTTACATGCCCTAATCTAGCATGCCACAAATTAGGAGACTCAAGCAAATAAACAGAAGAATTTTCTTTATTTATAAGCTTCGGGTACAGATACACAGACTTTTTGTCTACCACTGCAACATTGTCTTTAAAAAGACAATCAACAAGATTCTTGTTTTGTTTGAGACGGCTGCGACATTCATTCGCCTTATGCCCCTCTTTGTTGCAGATGTAGCAAGTTCCCTTGAAGCGCATGTTCTTGCCTTCTTGGACCTTGCCTTTGTACCCCTGGGAAGTCTTCTTCCGCTTTAAGCCTTTGGAAGTAGACGCTTTCCCCTTTGAGTCTTCGATCACATTGGCTTTTGCTTCGTAGGAGTTCTTACTGCTCCTTTTCTCGGACTTGCGGTTGTCCTCCTCGATACGAAGCCTCACAATGAGATCTTCCAACTTCAACTCCTTTCGCTTGTGCTTAAGGTAGTTCTTGAAATCTCTCCACGCAGGTGGGAGTTTCTCCACGATAGTAGCAACCTGAAAATTTTCAGGTAGGATCATACCTTCAGCTTCTATCTCATGCAAGATAAGTTGGAACTCTTGCACCTGACTGATTACAGTCTTGCTGTCCACCATTTTGTACTCCAGAAATCGTCCAACGACGAACTTCTTGGTACCAGCATCCTCAGTCTTGTACTTCTTGTCAAGACTGATCCATAACTTCTTTGCCGTTGTGATAGGACTGTAGACATTGTAAATAGAGTCATCCAGTCCATTTAAAACATAATTTCGGCAAAGGAAGTCACATTGAGTCCATGCATCAGTTGCAGGCTCTGGTGGATCTTCTTCCAGGAATCTGGCCAGATGAAGAGTGGTCAAGTAGAAGAGCATCTTCTGTTGCCACCTCTTGAATTCTGTGCCATCAAATTTTCCTGGCTTCTCTGGCTTCGGGTTAGGAAGTGGAGTAGGCATCAATGCTTGTAGCATGTTTGGTGCCTTACTTGAGCTATCTTGATTAGTCTCAGACATCTTCTGTAAGTTCAAGCAGAACAGAAGTAAGAAACTTTAATTGTCTTAAGATTGTTGGGTATTCTGCTTAATAAGAATCAATCTGACAACTAATCAAGATCACTGAGATATCAACAATCTAATTGGCCAGGTCGGCAAATATCAGGTGGGAGGTTTTCCGTTCAATAGAACGTTCCTTAATTCAAGAACCACCTTTCAATTTCCTTCCTTGGTTTAAGCACCAATTAGACTGAATCCAAGTCAGTCTCGATATACTGTAAAGTATATCCCTTGTATAAAGGACTTAATCCACTTATACAGTAACACTTAGACTAAATCTAAGTCAATCTCGATATACTGTAAAGTATATCCCCTGTATAAAGGACTTAGTCCACTTATACAGTATTTGAAGTGAGGTACGCTTACAGCGAATCTCCTTAAGACAATTACGTCCCCGCACCGGTGCTAACGGGATAATGGACGCTGGTCTCCCAAGATACAACACTTCTTCACGGTATTTGGATAGCACTACCAAATTACCGTACGGTCGAACCGTAGTCAACCAGTACCTACACAGGATTAGCAAAACAGCGGTATAACGACAAATTTCAAATGAATATTTGTCTTACTCTTTTGGAGGAACACCCACTGTTGAGGACGTAGGAAGGTTGAAGAATTTTGACAGAATCTCCTTTAGGAAGTCGCTTTGGATTCCCACTTCACTTGGAAGTCGCGGATTCCCACTTCGTTGGAAGTCGCTCTGGAAGTCGTGAATTCCCACTTCGCTGGAGCCCAGTTCAGAACCGAAGTCAGAACTTTTAGAGAGAGAGAGAGAAATCTCAGATTTGGTGTGTGTTAAAATGAGAACTTGGAATGCTTTATATAACATTCCAAAAGGGGCCTTCAGGTCTGAACCCAACCAAAGGCTGCACCCTTTGGTCTGCCAACTGGTTCGCACCCTTTGGCCTGCCAACTGGTTCGCAACCTTTGGCAGGCTGCAACCTTTGGTCTGCCAACTGGTTCGCAACCTTTGGTCTGCCAACTGGTTCGCACTCGTTGGCTGTCCAACTGGTTCGCGACCGTTGGCGGATCGGTTCAGATCCTGACAGCGGAGCGGGCAGTCCAACAGGTTCG
The DNA here is from genome assembly GCA_038442645.1 of Agave tequilana. NCBI lineage: Eukaryota > Viridiplantae > Streptophyta > Magnoliopsida > Asparagales > Asparagaceae > Agave > Agave tequilana. Next base: position 169,414 of record JAVJIF010009066.1, on the reverse strand, counting down.
CAATCTGTTGGTGGATCGGGTCCGGTCTGGTTTGGAAGTGGATCTGGTTCGGATCATACCTTGAGACCCAATTCAAAAAGAACCAGGCCAGGTAGGGAACCCGAACTCACTCAGACCCAAACCCAAACCCAAACCCGGGCCCGGGCCCGAGCCCGAGGCCGGCACCGGCACCAGCACCGGCACCAGCACCGGCACCGGCGCCGGCGCCAGCGGCGGCGCGCCGCGCGCACATACGTGCATAGTTCCCTCCTTTTCGCGCGCGAAAACTCCAAGTACCCAAAGGGCACGCCCTTTGTTCTCAATTTTCTCTATATATACACCACAAACTTCCATCCCACGGCCAATGTGGGACTAAATGCTTTAAGCTACCTTTAGTCCCGTTTTGGCTTTGAATTAGACAATCTTTGGACTTGAATATCTCATTCATTCGAAGTCGGAATTGAACATGTGAATATACCACGTTCATCACAAATGGAAGGAGAACACACTCCAACCATCATCCGGTTGATTCCATCAACGGATCTTGCCATAATTCAACTCGAAGATTCACCTTTATATTCTTCAATTCCAACAGCTACTGAAAGTTTGGTTAATGGCACAGTAAGATCAGCAAGTAGCCAACCCTTGGCTAAAAGAATAACACCACAATCATCCTAAGACATCAAACACTTATAATAGACATTAATTAGTTCTTAATAGAACCATCAAAAATTAACCTTAACTTCACCATGCCGTTGGGGAAATCAACAAAAACTAAATATATTTGTAAAAGAATGTCAGAAGGATGATAAATCACCCTGTTTGGCTCCCAAAAGGAAAAAATCACAATTTGTATCTTCACACGAGACTTTTTGTGTGGGAGAGAGTAAAAGAACCATGGAACATAGTTATTTGGAGGAGATTATATCAACTTTTCTTAATATTGCTAAAGAAAATATTTATCGAAGGAGATTCTCATATCACACTTTCAAGATAGTGTTGAGATCCTAACTCGAATAAAAGAGTTGCAATAACTTTCAACTGTCTCTCGATAGAACCCGTAAACATGGAGTTAGCATCATCAATTTTAGTCTAGTGATGTCTCTCTTTTGCTTAAATCTGATCTCACTCCTTTTAAGAAAGTGTTGGTCCAAAGGCCCATCACTCTAGTTTTGATGATGATTAACTCATGTAGTTATATTACTAATGATCTTGTGTTTAATTAGTGACAGATTCTTTGATCAAGATCTTAGTAGGTGCATAACTTCAACAAAAGATTCAAAGTCAAGATTTGGAGCTAGCACGGAGTTTGGACCAAGTCAAGAAGATGAGAAGTCTTCAAGTGAAGACTTCAAGAAGATGAAGACTTGTGTCTAGGTATAAGATTTTGTTTTTGTTTTAGTTAAAAAAATGTAAAGGATAGAATAGTGGTGGATTGCTCAAATACATATACACACACACTCTTGATAGAATTGTTTTCATAAAAGATTTTTTAGTTTAGAAAAGATTTTTTTTTGTGACAAAATACTATTTGGTTTTTGGTATTCATGTTTACATCTTTCAACCAAAACCAAGTTTATGCTTATTGTCAAAAACATAGATATTTCATCTTGATTGTGTAGTGGATCATATCCATACACACTATGCTTTAAAAGTATATCTTGTTTTTGTATTTGGAGATTTGGAAAAACATGTTTTGGAAAAATATTGTTTGGAAAAACAGTTTTTATCATGAGCCAAATATTTCCAAGTTACAAAAATAGTCCAATCTTTTATAACATGCCTTGATTTTGTGCAAGCATGTTTGTTTATCAAAGTATATTGGTAAAACTATTTTTGTATATTTTTCAGTATTTTATGGGATTTTATTAGAGCCAAATAGACAAACTTTTTAATCCCAGATTTCTGTTTTCTGGCTTCAGCAAGTCGACTGTATAGTCGACTATACCTGAAGTCGGTCGACCGGACCGGTCGACCGACGTGCACAGACGTGCACGCCTTGACCTGGCAGATGGCCGGTCGACCGGTACGGTCGACCGTCCAGAGAGCTTTGCTCTCTGGAAATGCCCCGGCCGACCGGGCGGTCGACCCGACAGAGAGTTTGCTCTCTGTATCTTGCCTCGGTCGACCGGCCGGTCGACCGAGGGCACAACGATCTGAAATATGACCGTTGGCCGGTCGACCGGGCGGTCGACCGACAGGTCTGACAGACCCCAACGGCTAGTTTTTGACAGCCTATAAATTTGGGGTTTTGGGCATTGTTTTGATACAAGATTTTAGGAGAGCTTTGAGCCAGTTTTTCTTATACTCTTAAAAGAGTTTTCTCCACAAATTTGAGAGCTAATATTTCCAATCAAAAGGAAATATTTTATCAAGAGTGTTTAAGTGATTTCCTTGAGTTTTTCACCATAGTTCTTTCCTTACTTTCTCACAATCACTTGAGCTATCCATTGTCTTATCTATCCATAGGATTGTGTTGTGAGAGTTTATAATTGGTGATCAAAGTGTTTTAGATCACCAAGAGATTTCTTCTTTGTTCTTTGAGGAGGCGGATAAGTGTGTTCGCGGTGGTTTAGAGTTCTTGTGTGAACTCGGTGGTTTGAGGTGCGGCCTCGGCGAGCTAGTGAGCTTGCGTGTGTACGGGCTAGAGAGTCCGAGAGTTTGTAGGAGTTGCGGCACCAAGGAGAGATCCATTGGGATCTTGCATAGGGAAATCCTTCGTGTGTCGAAGGCGGGGATATAGAGCAAGGGTGCTCGAACCTCGAAACAAACCCTTTGTGTTTGCGATTGTCATTTCTCTCTCTCTCTCTATCTCCTTGTTTATATCTTGCATTACTTATCTTGTCTTTACCTTTATATGCATGATATATTCCTTGTGCTCATATTGATATATTGCTTGGGATTGTTGACAACACTTGTATTCAACTAAGAGAGCCAACGCGGCACCTCAACCCATATCCAGGGGAATCTAGAGGAGCTTGTCCAGAGCCCTTCACGGGGAATTCGGCAACACTCTTTGGTTATACATGGTGTTTAGAGTAATAAGTTTTATTTGGTCATAATTGTTTTTAATTCCGCATTATTTGGCATTAAGTGACCATTAGATTAGCCATCACCTATTCACCCCCCCTCTAGGTGAACTTACAGAAAGATCAAAAGACTCCACTCTTGATTGGATTTTGGTCCAGCTTACTACAAGGATCTTTTATCACGTGCATCTTCTTTTACCCCCTGGGTTCTCATCGTGTACCTATGTCATTGTTGTTCAGTAGCAGGATGGCTCTATTCCACAAGCAACTGAGAATGTGACTACTCCACTGGTGAATGAATGGGGGAGAAAGAAAAAACTTAATGAACGTAAGAGAATAATAAGAACGGCATATTAGATCTCGCACCCTATCTATTGTCATTGGTTATGTCAGGTTGGCAAGTGAAGCCAATTGTCCAATTAGTCAAGGTAGTTGAACTGTAAATAAATAAATGTTTAGGATCTTCCTCTTCAATAGTACAATCAGCCTAGCCTCTTAGGATCGGGAAAATCAAGCAACAATCCCCAAATAAATTCATGTGCTTGATTAAGTTTATATTATGCCACACCCTATATTCTAAAATCACACCTAAAGGGGGGTGAATAGGTGTAATGCTAATCAATGCACAAATTAAAAATGAGATGATGTAACGTTCACTCAAAGTAAGATTAGAAGTGGTATACCCCGTGAAGGGCTCTGAGCTTCTTCCTCGTGATTCCTCTAAATAAGAGTTTGAGGTGCGCAATGCAATATTATTGTAAGAGTATAGATCAACAATATAAGAATGAATGAATAGAAAGTAAAAGATACAAGTAAACCAATCGCAAACACTAAAATTTGTTTCGAGGTTCGAGCACCCAGCTCTATGTCCCCGCCTTCACCCAGAAAGATTTCCGATCCACTAGAATTTTCACAAAGGATTACAATCACTAGGGAGTACCCAACTCTTCAATCACACTCCTCTAGTCCAGAGGTAGTGTAGCCACAAGTACAATAATCACTTGGTGATCAAAAGACCACAAACTCTCTTTTAAAAAACTTTTCTTTACAAAACCCTAGAGAATAATATGTAGGATTGAAGCTCAAGATTTGTAAGTGAAAATAAAACAAAGTATAAGAGAGATTTGATTCAAAAACTTCAGAAATAAAATAGAGATTATAACACAAAAACTGAGAGTAAAATACTTCTTTCAAGAATACTCAAACTTTGAAATCTTTGCAATAGTTGTTGTATTTCGCCTCAACCTCAACCACCCCTATATATAGGATTTAGGTAGGGATTAAAGGGTAAACATATATTTGGACTAAGCAGGTATATTTTGACCAAAATCCATCATAATCTACGTTTTTAAGATAAAAACCATGTTTTAAAATAGGTTTAAAAAACTAGCCACTTGGCCAGAAATGCAGAGCACGTCGACCGGCCGGTCGACCGGTTTTCAAATATTATGACCGTTGGCTGACTGCGGTCGACCGTCCCAAACCGAGAGTTTGGGTCTGTCAGTCGGTCGACCGCTCGATCGACCGTAATGGGGTCTGGTCGACCGCTCGGTCGACCAGGGAACGTGCACACATGCACACCCCATGGTCAGGACTGCGGTCGACCGCGCGGTTGACCGTTCTGACCTGTAATAGAGTCGGTCGACCGCCCAGTCAACGGCAACAAGTCATAATCAGAAAACAGGTTAGAAATTTGATTTGAAGATATGTTATATTCAAAGGGATTTTTGTTAAGGCTTTATAAAATACAATAAGTTAAGTATGCATATACTAAAATAGGACTTAAAGTATTTTATCAAGAGTCAAAATAATCTTTTGAAAACACGTGAAATTTTGTGTGTGTAGGGTATTTGAGCTTCAATACTATATACTATTCTTTAACAAACTAATAACACAATGATCCATAGGTAGGCGTCTCTGAACCGCGCTCTTATCCTATGAGTGAGTCATCTTGAGCCATCAACCTTGTAACATGCTTGAGAACTCTGGAGCCATCAATACCTGTATCAACCTGAAATTCATTCTTGAACCTCTATTAGTGCCAAATAACTTTTATATGTTTTGTTATCATCAAAACGCATAAACCGGAGAGTGTAACCTTTGGGCCAACAATCTCCCCCTTTTTGATGATGAGAAAACATATTAGCTATAACACAAGATATAGAAAAGAGGTGAAAACTCTCTCTCAAATAATGCTATATTAAATAAGTATATTATACTAAAACATGAAACCATAATGAAAGAATAAACATGAAAATATATTCTTTGATATAAAGCACACTTATTATTTGAGAACAAAACACAAACACAAACACACATATAATGACAAACAAATTTCTCCCCCTTTTTGTCATACATCAAAAAGAAAAGGGTGAAAACAAATCAAACGATAAAGATATACATATGCGATATATATTCATGAAGAGGAGAGACATTAAGTTAACTCCCCCTGCAACATGCATTTATATGAAAAGAGATGACCAAACCCTAACCACATAAAACATAATATGCAATGTATAAAAGGAGATGTGAAGCTCCTACTACACACGTGTACTACATACCAAAGAAAGGTCAATCACTTCAATATGAAATACACTCAACATAAATCTATATATAGAGAAGATGTTAATCTTCCCTTGCATATAATCAAGACATTATGATACCAATAGAAAAATATATCAATTTAGGATGAAGGTATACATCGAAACATCATGATACCAATTTATGATACCAATTAAAAATAAATAAAACATTTTGAAGATACCAATTGAAAGTAAACAAAAATTTTGATACCAATTGAAAGTAAAAACCAAATTGATTTAGGTAAGCATAACTCATATCAATATAGATACCAATTTAAAATGAAACATGATACCAATATTGAAAATGTTAGCATATACCAAAGTAAAGTATTTTTAATCATAAAGAATGAGAGTAAGATATCAATTGAAAATGAATTTTATTGAAAGATAACAATATGAAAGATAAAACATGAATTTCTCCCCCTTTATGAAATACTAATAAAAATCATGCATAAACTTGTATAAGATACTTATTGAAAAATAATTGACATTTAGGAGTAAAGCAAGTTAGCATAAATATAATTTGTACTTTAAGATGTAAATATATAGTAAGTACAATCAAATCACATATATATGTATAAAAATATAAATACCAATCGAAATTGATACTATTTAAAGTTTGAAGCATACATATATAGAAAAATAAAATATGAGTATACAAACATGAAAATATCAATTGAGATACCAATTGAAAATACAATGAGGATCAAGAGTATAACTCATAATTACCTACCTTTCATGCACATGTTAAGAAGATTTTCAATTAGGCTCACAAGGCATGGTCGCCCATCCGTCCACCCTTCGATGGAAGGGGTTTTCAAAAATAAGTTTTGAAAATAATTTTAACAAGTTTGAAAACTCTTCCAAAATGAAGAAATACGCAACTAGTTTTATTTGATAATCTTGAAAACTATCACGAAATCCTTCAAGTAAGGAATAAAACATGAATATTTTCATGAAAAACATGTAAGTCACACGATCATCGACACTCAAAGTCTATAAAGCACATATAAAGCTCATGAAAAAATCATGAGTAAATAAGAATAATGTGAGTGTAAGAATCATGTGTAACGCCCCGATTCCACGGATACGGGGACGTCACTGCGACGTATATACGTAGGTCATAAATTGCCCCCACGTATATGCGCTAAGCATAATAGTACAACAAGGATCAGAGTACACGACAAAGCGTGGTATTCATACATATGCCAACACAAGAAGTACACATACAAAGTTATCACAGGATATTATAAAGTATTACACAATACATGTGTATTACATCATAACCAAGTCCAAAGGAAATATATACAAATATGTATACAAAAGCTCACAAGTAGAAAGAAGATCTCGTGAGTCAAAAGGTAAGTCTGGCACGAGGGGACTGGAACTAGTCCGCCTGCTCACTAAGGTAAGCTCGGTCCTCTGTGGATGGCTCCACTTCGTTCCAAGCTTCGGAATCTGAATGTGCAAATCCAAGGAGTCAAGACATATAATAATAAACAAACTATAGCCAAGTGGCTAAGGGACATGAATAAGGAAAGATGAAACAATTATAAAGAATATCAACTAATAAGTATGAAAAGCATGAAGAGATAAAATCCTAATACAATGAATCTACAGTTAACGTCTTATTATTATTACTTGTCTTACTGTGATATCTAACTATGTGACCCAGCGTCCCAGAGCACATAGATCCATATCCTAGTAAAGCAAGGTTGTTATTGGAAACAGCGGTTGTATCGACGAACTATGTTTACAGTGGGTCCCGTGCATGCCCGGGACCACGGTCCAGGGTGTTCCGTTGCTTGATGACGGAACCAGCCGCAAGGCCTATCAGGAGGGACTTATGTATGCCCTTTGTCATGACTGTATCAGGAAGAGGGAGCAAGCACTCCCCTCGGTCCCCTGGAGGCCCTCAGGTCAGACCGGAAATATAATTGTACAATATACCTAATGCCACTGTAAACACGAACACATATCGATATCCGCATGTTTCCCCCGACCCATGTGTAAGTTGGTCCATTTTATACAAAAGTCAAGTGCATCATGCTTGGTTTAAGAGATAGCATGATAAAAGGTGATATCCACTATTTAACGAGTCATGAAACGAGAATATGTAATAACAATTCATGAAGTAACAAGTGGTGAGATCCATCAAGTAACATGTCATGTAATATCAGTTATGAAGCATAAACAGTAATAATATGTTACACATGTATCAAAGATAAAATCCAAATTCAAATAGGAAGTCAACTAAGTCAGACATTCAGAATTAGTCGACTAGGTGGAAGGATTAGTCGACTAATAGGGGTCTTAAGTCGACTAACAGCCTAGATGAGTCGACTAAAACTGGGTTCCAGAGAGTTGTAATTCTGTTTCAGGAAAAGTTAGTCGACTAGGGTTGCAAGGGTAGTCGACTAACAGGGAACTATTAGTCGACTAATGGATACTTAAGTCGACTAAGTTTGAGATACAGAGAGTTGAGTTTATTTCAGGAGTCGACTAGGGGAATTCTAGTAGTCGACTAGGGATATCTAGTCGACTGGAAATCTGGTCTAGTCGACTAAAACTGGGAAATCAGAAAAGGTTAAGTTTCAACTACAGTGGATTAGTCGACTGGTCCCTAGGTTAAGTCGACTAATCGTAGGGAAAACTGTGACAGAACAGATTTTCTGGTGGTTGTTCTTGATGGTCTAAAAGTGGGATTTTTATGGCACAAGTGTACATAATTTGTCAACACATGTATACAAAGGGGTTTACAAGTCTTGGTGAGTAGATATACTCACTAGGATGGGTTTGATTGAAGCTTTACGAGTCCGGGAAGAGTGTGGTCGTCAAATGGCACCTATGTGATCCTTGGCGACGAAAAGAGCTACGATCCAAGCTCCAATTCAGTTGCTTGAGCTAGAGGTGAAGACCTTGAGGTGGTTTGGAGTTAGGGTTTGAGATGGAGAAGGAAATGGTGAAGGCTAAACTTTTGGTGAAGTGAAGAAAAGAGAAAAGAATTGTAAAGGAAAGTTTATATAGGTTTTGATTTTTGTAAAGGAGATGTAAATAAGGAATTTGAGAGGGGGTTTATTGCAAAATAGGAGAAGGGATGGGTGTCCCTCACCTTGGCCACTTGGCCGGCCATGGGAGAGAGAGAGAATGGAGGCATTAATGAGAAAGGGTGTGGAGTTTGTTGGAATTTTGGATATTTTGGAGGAGAAGATATTTTGGGAATTTGGTGGAAGGAAAGAAGGAAAGAAAAAGGAAAAAGGAAAAAGGAAAAGAAATTATAAAATGAAGATATTTTCTTGATCTCCAAAAATGAAAATATCAAAAACACAGGTTCCTGGGTTTAAGTCGAGGATGCGGAAAACATTTCGGGAAATACCGAAATCGTCCGAAATTCAAGTATCTCGGAACGACTCGTAAATTTCACCAAAAATCAATAATAATATATGAAGACTAATAGTGAAATCCTTTTTAAGAAATATTTTATAATTTTAAAACTAAAAATCCCGGAATCAGTTATCTACCGACTCTGTTAGAATTTTCATAAATTCATAAAATTCTCAGAAAAAGTATTTAGATAGAAAACAGGATTCTAAGAAATAAAGCCTAAAGGACTTTCTAGAAATTCCTAACTGTTTGGAAAATAAAAATTCGGGAATCGATCAGTGACACTGGTCAACACCGTTTTTGAAGAAATTCATTTTAATTCAGGAAAAATCCAGAAAATCATATAAAATCTAATATATTAGAAAATGATATTTGAAATTGAAATCGGTCAAATACAGGAAGTAAATCGAAAAATACGGTCAAAAACTAAATACGCAACTAAGTACGTATTCTGGGAACAGGGTATTACATCATGTAATCACAAAATCATGGGAATAGGTAATTTAGCTCAATATGAAATTCCTTTATAAACATGAAAAACATGAAACTTTAATTTTCACCAAAATAATTCCAACTTCAAGGCATATGTATGTTTTGTCTAAATCTAAAGGTATACATACACATCCCTAAACACAAATGAGTTCATAATAAAAATTTGCATGAAAAGCAAATAACTCAAGGGTATATATGTATATCTAAAGTTTTAAACAAAATTAACATATACATGAAACTAAATACATTACATGAAAAATATGTACAAAATGGGGAATACAAGTTGAAATGTACTAATCATCAAAACTAGGCTATACTAGTACATCTAATGGGTACAAATGAGCATTTAAGCACAAACATATAAGAATCAATTGTGGCTCATTAGTTGTACAAGTATATACACAAGTTTTAATGAAGGTTACATTTAAACATGTAATCAAAACATGAAGCATAAAATAAAATATAAACCAATATGATCATTAGGCTAAATGTACATGTCTTAGAATAAGGATATACACAATAGTTAAACTAAAGTGAGAACACAAAAGTAATAGTTCATATAAATATGGGTGTATCTCAAATACTACATATGTGTATCACAACTCTAATTAACATGGCATTTAACATAATAATCATTAAAACATGACATGCTAAAAAATTAATAACCTAAAAGCATGTAAATATAAATGGGAGTAAGAGATAGTTACCAAAACCAAAAAGGCACATCTCTATATCTCCAAGCCATGGTGGTCCTCCCACCGAACTCTTCTTGAAAGTGATGCATCTAAAATTTTCATCGTTTAGCTAGGAACGCATTCACCTCAAGGCACCAATGTTCTCACGTCAAGCGAGAGCCCACACCTACATCAAATAGAATAGGAGTGGCTTTTGGTACCCATATTTTCTTGGGTCCTAATACGTTAGTGTTTCGAACCCAAACATGATTATTCATATTATTTATATGATCATAACAAAATTTGGCTAAATGACCATTCCGGCCACAATAAATACATTTATAAATTCTTCCATATTTAAAAGCATAATGAGCATGTGGTTTATGAACATGTGATTTGTGAACATGTGGTGTTTTAGCATGATTGACATGTGATGTGTTTGCATGATGAACATGTGGAGTTTTAGCATGTGATGGTTTACCATATTTAACATGTGAAGTGTGCATGTGTTCCTATGAAAACATTTCTTCTACTTTAGTATTGTTAAATGCACATTCTTTTAAAATATTTTTCAAATCATTTATTTTAGTTTTTAATATAGAAATCTCATTTTCATCAATTTTAGGATTTTAGCTTTGCATGCAACTCTATAGACATCAAAATCTCTTTGTGTTGAAATAATAGTGGAAGATAATTCATCTTTTTCTTTTGTAAAAATAGCAATTTGATTATTAAGAATTTCAATTTTTTTTAATTTTAAAAATCTTTCTTCTTAGAATTATAATTTTCTGAAAGTTCAATGAAAGCTTGTAATAACTCTTCTTTGCTTATTTCAATATCATCATAAGATGGTTCGGAAGTTACCTTAGATGTGTTTACCATGAAACACATGTTAGCCATATCAACTTCATCTTCCGATTCACTTTCCGAATCCCAAGTGGCTTTGAACGCCTTCTTTACAAACGGCTTCTTTTGCTTCATGGAGGAAGATATCTTGTTCTTGAAATCTAGACATTCGGCCATGATGTGTCCAGGTTTTCGACAGTTGTAGCATGTGATCTTCTTCTCCTCCTTCCCTTCCCATCGCCTTCTATGGTTGAGTTTTTTCTTGTGGTACATTCTTTTTACATTTCTCACAAGAAAAGATAGCTCTTCATCTTCTTCTTCATCTTCTTCATCATCGAAGATGGTGGAGGTAGACTTGAAAGCAATAGACTTTTTTTTTGAGGCATCGTTTCTTCTTTAGCCTTTTTCTCTATCTCATGAGTCTTAAGGTTACCAATAAGACTGATGAGCTCCATCTCGTCTTTATCGTTCAATTCCTTCAAGGTGGTAGCTTTGACCATGATGAAGGGAGTGCACGAATCACCTTACGCACCTTTTGGTCGTTGTTGATTTCATCACCTAGAGAAGTAAGAGCATTTGTGATTTTAATAAACTTAGTAATCATATCATCAATAGATTCATTTTCTTGCATTCTAAAACTTTCATATTGGGAACACAAGAGATCAATTTTAACTCTCTTGACTTGTGATGTTCCCTCATGAGTGACCAATAAGTGTTGCCAAATCTCATAGGCGGATTTCCAATGGATAACCCGTGTTAAGTCATCCTCATTTAATGCTAAAAGCAAGACATTTTGAGCCTTCGAATTTACATCAACTTCCTTGGAGGTAAGATCAGACCAAGTGTCCTCCTCACCTACGGGTGCACTATAGGGCTTGGTCAAAGACTTAGCAACTCGGCTACCTAGAGATTGCAAAAATATGTTCATCCTAACTTTTCATATGGGAAAGTTGAGTCCATCAAATTTGGGTGGGGTCTTAATGTTATCGGCCATCTTTACTAGTGGATGAATGAAGATATGAAAATAGTGATTAGCAACTTATAGGATCTCTCTAAGGATGTAAAGCCAAAAGCTAGAGTACTACCTTTGATACCAATTGAAATCACACCTAGAGGGAGGATGAATATGTGTAATGCTAATCAATGCACAAATTAAAAATGAGATGATGCAACGATTACTCAAAGAAAGATTAGAAGCCGTATACTCCGTGAAGGGCTCTGAACTTCTTCCTCATGATTCCTCTAAATAAGAGTTTGAGGTGCGCAATGCAATCTTGTTGTAAGAGTATAGATCGACAATATAAGAATGAATGAATAGAAAGTAAAAGACACAAGTAAACCAATCGCAAACACAGAGATTTGTTTCGAGGTTCGAGCACCCAGCTTTACGTCCCCGCCTTCACCTAGAAAGATTTCCGATCCACTAGAATTTCCACAAAAGATTATAATCACTGGGGAGTACCCAACTCCTCAATCACACTCCTCTAGTCCAGAAGTAGTGTAGCCACAAGTACAATAATCACTTGGTGATCAAAAGACCACAAAATCTCTTTTGAAAAATTTTTCTTTACAAAACCTAGAGAATAATATGTAGGATTCAAGCTCAAGGTTTATAAGTGAAAATAAAACAAAGTAGAAGAGAGATTTCATTCAAAAACTTCAGAAATAAAATAGAGATTAGAGCACAAAAACTGAGAGTAAAACACTTCTTTTAAGAATACTCAAACTTTGAAATCTTTGCAATAGTTATTGTATTTCACCTCAACCCCAACCACCCCTATATATAGAATTTAGGTAGAGATTAAAGGGTAAACATCTATTTAGACTAAGCAGGTATATTTTGACCAAAATCCAACCTAATCCACGTTTTAAGATAAAAATCACGTTTTAAACAGGTTTTAAAAAAACTAGCCATTTGGCCAGAAATGCAGAGCACGGTCGACCAGCCGGTAGACCGGTTTTCAAATATTATGACCGTTGGCTGACTGCGGTCGACCGCCCGTCGACCATCCCAAACCAAGAGTTGAATTTGTCAGTCGGTTGATTACTCGGTCAACCGTAATAGGGTTCGGTCGACCAGGGAACGTGCACACATGCACATCCCATGGGTCAGGACTGCGGTCGACGCGCGGTCGACCGTTCTGACCTGTAACAGAGCCGGTCGACCGCCCGGTCGACCATAACATGTCATAATCAGAAAATAGGTTAGAAATTTGATTTGAAGATATGTTACATTCAAAGAGATTTTTGTAAAGACTTTGTAAAATACAATAAGTTAAGTATGTATATACTGAAATAGGACTTAAAGTATTTTATCAAGAGTCAAAAATAATCTTTTGAAAACACTTGCAATTTTGTGTGTGTGTAGGATATTTGAACTTCAATACTATATACTATTCTTTAACAAACTAATAACACAATGATCCATAGTTAAGCATCTCTGAACCGCGCTCTTATCCTATGAGTGAGTCCTCTTGAGCCATCAACCTTGTAACATGCTTGAAAACTCTTGAGCCCTTAATACCTGTATCAACCTGAAATTCATTCTTGAACCTTTATTAGTGCCAAATTGCTTTTATATATTTTGTTATCATTAAAACGCATAAACCGGAGAGTGTAACCTTTGGGCCAACATATTCATCATATGCTCCCCACTTATAAAGTCAAGTTGGGAAGAAGATAACTTATTGAGTCGAGTGAAGAAGTATAGATAGTTAAACATTCATATACATAATATATGGTAACTAAATGTCATCTCTAGTTTATTTATTACTAAAAAGCCCCAACTCTACGAATAATATATGGTAACTAAATCCTATTCCCCCGATAGGACTATTTCTTTGTCATCATGTCCAGTTCGTCACCTCTGATGACAAAATTTTGAGCTTGATGGCTTCTCAATCGGTTACGTCCCTGCGACCTCTGAACCGACAGGTAGCCAAGTCTCATCTTTCAGTCCAGTAGGGACTATTTCTTTGTCATCATATCCAGTTCGTCACCTCTGAATGACAAAATTTTGAGCTTGGTGGCTTCTCAATCGGTTACGTCCCTGCGACTTCTGAACCGACAGATAGCCATGCCTAACACCTTCCTAACTTCACCAAGGTCCTTCATCTCAAACTCTGAAGATAGATCCCTCTTCAGTGCATCAATAGCAGATCTCGACCTCGAAGCAATCAACATATCATCTACATACAGAAGTAGATAGATATATTCCCTGTCGGTAGTTTGTTGTAGTACATACATGGGTCATAGTGGCTTCTTGTGTACTTCTTCCCTCTGATGAAGCTATCGAATCGCTTGTACACTGTCTAGGAGACTGCTTCAGTCTGTACAGCGACTTCTTCAGCTTACATACCATTTCTTCCTTCCCTGCAATCTTGAACCCTGTTGGCTGAGTCATGTAGACTTCTCCTCTAGATCGCCGTGGAGAAAGGCGGTCTTTACATCGAATTGGTCAAGGTCCAACTCGTACTGTGCCACCAAAGCCAATAGAATACGAATTGACGAGTGTTTAACAACAGGAGAGAATACCTCATTATAGTCAATTCCTTCCCTCTGAGCATAGCCTTTAGCTACCAACCTGGCCTTGTAGCGCACCGAATCTTCTTGGAGAGATCCCTGCTTCTTAGCATACACCCACTTGCAGCCTATAGCCTTCTTCCCTTTGGGCAACCTAGTAAGTTCCCAAGTGTCGTTCTTGTAGAGAGACTTCATCTCTTCATTCATGGCTTCTTTTCACATCTTCGCTTCCGAACTGATCTCAGCTTCTCTAAAGGTGGACATAATAGCCTCCTCAACGACCGGAAGTGCATACGCCACGACCTCTGTAGTGAGCCAGCCTGGTCTCCTAGTGTTCCTTCTTGGTCTTTCAACTGCAGTAGAGTCAGGAACATTACCCATGACCTGTTCTTGACCCTCTTCAACATCTTCAGCATCTTCTATAACTGCTTGATCACTGCCCTGTGTCACCCTGGGAATGATCCTCACTGATGCTGAATCCTCTAGAGATGGTGGATTTGCATCAATCTCCACCTGCTGCGATAGCTCCTTGGTCTTACTAGTCTCCACCTGCCGAGAGACCTTAGGCTTCATCATGGAAGCCTCATCAAAAGTGACATCCCTACTGAGAAGAAACTTCATGTCCGTTGGATCCCAAATCTTGAACCCTTTGATTCCACGCTTGAAATCGACGAACACACCTTTCTTTGCCCTTGGGTCTAACTTATCATCTTTGACATGATAGTAGGCTGGACAACCGAACACCCGTAGCAAATCATAGTCAGCAGCTGCTTTTCCCGACCAAGCTTCAAGAGGAGTCTTCCCCCCTATCGCAGACGACGGCAACCTATTCACAATGTAGCATGCATACGCCAAAGCCTCAGCCCAAAACTTCTTTGACAAACCGGCATTGGACAACATACACCGGACCTTCTCTAGCAAAGTCCTGTTCATCCTCTCTGCTACCCCATTCTGTTGCGGTGTCTCTCGTACAGTGAAGTGTCTTTCTATGCCCTCATCAAGACATAGCTGTAGGAAAGGATCCGATTTGTACTCTCCTCTATTATCTGAACGGAGGACCTTGACCTTCCTTCCCGTGCTTCTCTCCAAGTTTTTCTTCCACTTCACGAACAATTCTAGGACTCCCCTTTGTGTCGCATAGTATATACCCAGCACCGCCTAGAATAGTCATCAATAAACGACACAAAGTAATGGTTACCTCCAATTGATGCAGTCTTGGTAGGTCTCCAGACATCCGTGTGAATATAGTCAAGAATTCCCTCGGTGCAATGTGATGCTGTGCCGAACTTCACCTTGGTCTTCTTGCCGATGATGCAGTGTTCACAGAATTCCATCTTGCAGGTTTCGGCACCCTTCAATAACCCTTGCCTCGCAAGAGCTTGCAATGACTTCTCTCCTACATGTCCCAGCCTCATGTGCCACAGCCTAATTGAATCTTCCTCTGAACTGGTAGAAGGTGCCACTTGCCCTGTCACCGTACTACCCTTCAAGTAGTATAGGTTATTCCGACGATCGGCCTTCAACACCACCATCGAACCTTTTGTCATTCTAAGGACTCCTTCCTTAATCGACACCACAAGGCCCAATGACTCCAAAGCTCCAACGGAAATCAGGTTTCTCTTCAACTGATGTACATACCTCACTTCCTTCAGCTCCCTCACCATCCCATCAAACATTCTGATTTGGATTGTACCAACACCCTCCATGATGCATGGATGATCGTCGCCCATAACGACTGAACACCCTTCTAGCTTCTCAAAGCTTGTAAACCAGTCCCGATTGGGGCATACATGGTATGTAGCACCTGTATCCATGATCCACTCATTTTCACCTGAGTAGCCTACGATGGGAGTTGTAACTGAGAATGAGAACACCGACGAATCTGAGTCTGATCCATCTGCCTGTGATTTACTGCTCTGAGTGTTAACCACCTTTGCGAGATTTACCTCAGACTTCGATTCCTTTTTCT
Organism: Agave tequilana; assembly: GCA_038442645.1. NCBI lineage: Eukaryota > Viridiplantae > Streptophyta > Magnoliopsida > Asparagales > Asparagaceae > Agave > Agave tequilana. The sequence continues at coordinate 152,937 of JAVJIF010009066.1, read as the reverse complement.
TCCCCTTGAACTTCGGACAGTCCACTTTTCAGTGCCCTATCTCTCTGCAGAAGGCACACTGATTCCTTTTAAGATCCCTGAACCCTGGCCTGGACTTTGATCTTCCTCTTTCTTCCTTGCCCTTCCTTGATGAACCCCTTCCTCTTACTGCCAGTGCCTCCGCGGATGAGCTTGACTGAGAAGGATGTCTCTCCTTTCTCCTCGTCTCATAACTTGCTAGTGCAGAAGACACCTCATGATAGTCCAGAGTCTATCTACCATTGATAAAGGTTAGAATGAATGTCTCATACTCCTCCGCCGGGAGTGAGTTCAGGAGGATTATTGCCTTATCTTCCTCATCTATCTTGACATCCACGTTCACCAAGTCTGTAAGAAGCTTCGTGTAGTGGTTGATGTGTTCATTCACGGAGCTCCCCTTCTTCATCTGAAATCGGTACAGCTTACTCTTTAGCTGCAATCTAGATTCGATACTCTTGGTCAGATATTTCTTCTCAAGGGTCTCCCACAAATGCTTCGTGATAGGTAGTAAAAAATGCATAATTGTCATCACATTTACTATCACATTTTCGTATTTATTCATATAATCATGCACTATTACTAATATTTTATTATTTATTGTGTGCAGGCCTTGAGTAAATAAAAATAAAGGAATAAAGCCTCAAAAGAAGCCCGAAAGCCCATGTTTAAAGCCCAATGCAAAAGTTGCAATTGTCAAATGTCAAAATTGCAATTACTAAGGGCAATAGTTGCAAATACCAAAAGAAGAGGGAAGGATAGACTTCTATTCAACCCTAAATACTTGCAGGATGAGGATAAAAGCCAAAGAAAGAGAGTGCAAAGATAACAAATTCGTGTTAAAAGATTTGAATTTAGGGTAACTTGCTTCCCAAGTTATCCCGAAAATTCAAAATAAAGAGTCGAGATACAACTTCCAGAAGAATCAACCCCGATGGACGGACCAGAGGAGGCCACGCGCCAAAGCGCGTGGCCAGCCGCCACTACTTGGCCGCGAAAACGTGGCTAAAGCCGCGTTTCCGCGGCAATCCGGATGACTCAGGGCAACTGCTTTCGTGGAGGAGTCGTTCTGGGACTCTACTTCCTTCTGCACCTATAAATACCCCTGCAGAGCAACCGAGAAGGGCGAACAGCGAACTACAGAGCAAAATCTAGGGTTTTTAGGCTAACTTGTAATTTAGGTTAGTTTTTATTTTCGTTTTCTTTTGTAATTTTTGTAACTGAGAGGAGAGGATGCTTTCATGGAGGAAGGAGTTCATATTTGTACTGAGGTGACATCGGTGTAAGTCTTACTTTTCCTCCATTGTTAATAAAATCTGCTCAAGGTTTTTCTTTATTTTTCTATTTTTGTTTTTGTTGTTTTATTCTTGTTCTCTATTCTTGTTCTACTTTATTATTTCTCTCTGATGTCTTGCAAACCATGAGATCCGATCGCTTCGAGACTGCCTAGCCGAAGAAGTGCCCTTGATGGCCTATGGAGATGAACAAGCCTTCTCTTTAGTTTGTCTTTTCTTTTCGTAGTGTAGATCGTGAAGGTGGAAAATCCTATACGCCATACTTGAATGCCTTCAGAGACAAGGTAAGTCGTTGCAACAGAGCAAAGGTAAGCAGGGCAGAAGAGGTAGGTATGTGTTTAATTTTCTTTCTTTTATTTCTTTAGTACTTTCACACTTCTCATTGTAAATACCATTGTAAATAACAAAATAAATAAAAAAGAGATAACTTGCTTAACAAGCTTCCATCGCTAGTCCCTCCCTGAGGATAACGACCCGCATAGCCATTGCTACCGCGGATAGAATTGAGCACCTTGCACATCTTTATTTCTAAATCTAAAATTCTTTATTCTGTGTGCAGGAAAAATCTCAATCAAAATTTTGGCGCCGTTGCCGGGGAAGGAACGACACGATTTTCTCAAAACTAATTCTTTTAATTTTTCTGTTTGCAGGTTCAGAAAATAGGAAAACTAAACAGCAGTAAGGACACATAGCAACCCTGTGCCTCTACCCTCGAAGGCAGAGCAACAGGGCCTACTACAGAGCCGCGGTTCCGCGGCAAAAGCCGCGTTTCCGCGGCCTGAGTAGTTCACTACTCACCCTGTTTTCTGCAGGTTGCTGCTACTTGCAAATCTGATTTTCTGCTCTGTTAACTTTTCTCTGTGATCACCCTGCACACTGCTAATTAATTAACAGTAACCCATTTTTTGAAAAATAAAAAAAAATTTAGACTCTTGCATATAGGCACGTGTCTATTTAACTTTTTAATTTTTGTTGAAGAGTGCTGGAGACAAGGTACGTTTGCATTGCATATAGATTAGGAAACACTCTTGGCTGATTTACTGCTTTTTGAGTGATTACTTATCTACTGCTTTACACGTACACAAAAAATTTTTTTTTAAGGGCATAACCCATAAATAACATAAGGTGGGGATTTCATCACCCTTCCTTGGCCCACAAATCATCTCCGTTGTACTCACAACCCTAACCCTAAATAAAAATTGACTAGACGTTGACCCTAGGGACTTCTCGGACTCAATTAGGAGATTATCCTAAGGGGGAAAAGTGTTAGAATTTGACTCCTGCCAAATCAGTGTCTAGGAAGGGGATTGAGGGCCGAAAGCCCGAAGATTGGTGGTTATTTAATTAAGGAACGTCTTTGATGGAAAACCTCCCACCAATCTTGCCCTGACCTGGCTGATTAACTTGTGGTCAAAATCTACACCCTACCTCCTGTGGACAGTCTAACCAGTTAGGAGTCGTCTAGGTCATAGGTCTACCCTAACTTAGGTTAGAATTTTTTTTTGATTATTTGTTTGTTTTCTTTTTCTTTTGTTTGTGTTTGTGTGATATGGCATATAATAATAATTTTTTCAATTTTAATCCATATTACACACCATCCTCTTTTTCGGATATTACCAACCCGGCATATCATAACTTTGACCAACCTAGTTTGCCGGAATGGTCTTATCCGAATGAATATAACCCATGCCCCCCATCTTATGACCATAATTTTCATACCACTTTCAACTCTTCACAGAGTTCATGGGGTTTCGCTTCCCCCGAGTCCAATTTTCAACCAACTTGTCCTCCGTCTCCACCTTGTCCACAATATTCCCAAGATTCATACTCGGATCCACCCATTCAGAATAGAAAACCATCTATCTTGAAAATGATGAGTATGCATGAGTCCAAGCAACAATCACCATCAATCTTAGACATGATGATGCGTGAGTCCAAGCAACAATCACAGAATCTGACGGACTCACAATTTCATCACGATTGTCACAACAACACTTCATCTTTTCAAGTCCAATCACAACAAAATGATGCACCAATCGACTATGAAAAGATGCTTGAAGCCATGACTCAGGCTAGATTAGCTCGTGATCATGAAATAGATATGATGGTTCAATCTTTACGTTCTCACCGTTCGGCCCATTTTGATATCGCTAATCATTCTGTTAGAGCCGACGAGCCACGTTGTTTTGGACAACAAGATTCTACTTCAGTACCATCATTTGAACTTGCCGAAACTCCAAATTTTGATAGTTTGGCAAGTTTTTCCTTTCCTGAAATAGAACTTGAGCATGAATATGATCATGATCTCCCACTTGGTGATTCAATTCTACTTCCTGATTCAATAATGACTCCGGTGTCTCCACCTGATTTTACTTTTACCGAGTCAACATTGGATTCTATGCCAATTCATCATGAAATTGAATCACTCATTTTTGATGATCATATTGAACTTGACCAATTTTATAATTTTGAAAGTCCCATGGATAAATTGGCAAGTTCTCATTTTTATGATATTGAACTCAATGAGATATGTGACCTAGATTCTCAAGTTTGTGATCAAGTTCAAATTCCTGAATCATTATTGACTCCTGTTTTGTTACCCGACTTAGGTAATCTTTTAGAGTCAGTTTTGATTCCCACACCTATCATTCCTGAACTTGAATCACCAATATTGAGTCACATTCCATTGTGGGAAAATAATTGTGGACTTGAGTTTCAACTTATTGATTTGGACCCACTTCTTGAACCAAGCCCGACTCCTGAACCATTACTTGATTTAAGTTTCTTTCCTGAGTCGGTATTCGTTCCCATACTTCTGACGTCCAAGTCAATCATTCCATCTTTTCACACTCCATTTTGGGACAAGGCGGTTGAGACAATTGACTCTGAAAATAACTATGAAATTTGGAAATTAGATGGGGTGGAAATTTTAAAAAATGTTCATACAAACATCATTTTAGTGGGTTAAACAAAAAAGATTTCTGGTGGGTTCCTCCGAATTCCACAAAAAGTAGATTGGGCCGCATTTCGTGGACCAATTAGACCACCACCGGAACCACCACCTTGAGGTAACATCTGCCTTCCCTTCTTCTTTCTCATGCATACATGCATTCATTCATACATTGAGGACAATGCATGAGATAAGTGTGGGGGGAGGCTTTACTAACATACTAACATAGGTAGAAACTAACAAAAATTTGCTAATAAAAAAAATATATAAAAAGGACAATATTTTGACTTATCTTTTGAAAGAAATCTAAGTTAATCTTAAGAATTAGGAAAATCATGATTAGGATTTTTAAAAACTTGGTCAAAATAAATAAATTGTTTAATTTTTAGGTATAGGAGGAGAAATTGAATAAGTAATTAGTCTTGATTTTTACCTTAATAAAATGTGCATACCTAATGCATATCTAGAATTCTAAGACAAAGACCCTTGTGCCTCATATAAAAAAATATAAAAATAAAAAATAAAAAAAATAAAAATCACTAATTAAGCTGGATACATGTGCCTCAAGAAGCATAAGTATTCACGCCTAAAGGTGAGTTTATAAATAAGCGTCCTTAGTTTTGTGGCCTAGTTCACTCGAATTTGAGTCTGTGGGGTGTTTTCTCACCCGGTGCCCTAAAACCAACCAGTTTGGGAGCCACCGACTTTAAGTTCGCTACATGGGTGGATTAGAAAGCCTAAGAAAATTAAGAAATATTATATATGTATTAATACATCTAATAGTCAATTAGTTAGGTATGAGGGCCTCAAGAAGCCTTGATACTTACACGAAAGAAAATTAGATGAGTTATACATATTAATAAAATAATAATAAGAAAAAAATATAATAATAATAATAAAGAGGCATGAGAGTTCAAGTTAAGGAATTCCTAATAAAAATTCACAATGATGCATATAAATTAGGGTAACGAAAAAGACTATACAAACATTCAATTTTGACCCTTACCTAAAAAGGAAAACAATTTACTATATAAAGACTAAGTTTAAGAATGAATAAAAATGAGGATCCTAAAAACTTATAGATTACTTAATCTCTTCAAACGTATTTCAAATATTTTCCTTTTTATGAATTTTATGGGTGTAATCCACTGAAAACCCTCACGAGACAACACTCGTCCTCTAGGGTAACCTAGGGGTTTAACGGCTTGTTGCACGTGCTAAGTGCAATCGTGATTCCTACGAAAGTGAGTTAGCTAGTTTAGTTTTTCTTTTTCTTTGTGATTTTTACTCGAGGACGAGCAAAAAGATAAGTGTGGGGGTGTGATAGGTAGTAAAAAATGCATAATTGTCATCACATTTACTATCACATTTTCATATTTATTCATATAATCATGCATTATTACTAATATTTTATTATTTATTGTGTGCAGGCCTTGAGTAAATAAAAATAAAGGAATAAAGCCTCAAAAGAAGCCCGAAAGCCCATGTTTAAAGCCCAATGCAAAAGTTGCAATTGTCAAATGTCAAAATTGCAATTACTAAGGGCAATAGTTGCAAATACCAAAAGAAGAGGGAAGGATAGACTTCTATTCAACCCTAAATACTTGCAGGATGAGGATAAAAGTCAAAGAAAGAGAGTGCAAAGATAACAAATTCGTGTTAAAAGATTTGGATTTAGGGTAACTTGCTTCCCAAGTTATCCCGAAAATTCAAAATAAAGAGTCGAGATACAACTTCCAGAAGAATCAACCCCGATGGACGGACCAGAGGAGGCCACGCGCCAAAGCGCGTGGCCAGCCGCCACTACTTGGCCGCGAAAACGCGGCCAAAGCCGCGTTTCCGCATCAATCCGGATGACTCAGGGCAACTGCTTTCGTGGAGGAGTCGTTCTGGGACTCTACTTCCTTCTGCACCTATAAATACCCCTGCAGAGCAACCGAGAAGGGCTAACAGCGAACTACAGAGAAAAATCTAGGGTTTTTAGGCTAACTTGTAATTTAGGTTAGTTTTTATTTTCGTTTTCTTTTGTAATTTTTGTAACTGAGAGGAGAGGATGCTTTCATGGAAGAAGGAGTTCATACTTGTACTGAGGTGACATCGGTGTAAGTCTTGCTTTTCCTCCATTGTTAATAAAATCTGCTCAAGGTTTGTCTTTATTTTTCTATTTTGTTTTTGTTCTTTTATTCTTGTTCTCTATTCTTATTCTACTTTATTATTTCTTTCTGATCTCTTGCAAACCATGAGATCCGATCGCTTCGAGACTGCCTAGCGAAGAAGTGCCCTTGATGGCCTATGGAGATGAACAAGCCTTCTCTTTAGTTTGTCTTTTCTTTTCGTAGTGTAGATCGTGAAGGTGGAAAATCCTATACGCCATACTTGAATGCCTTCAGAGACAAGGTAAGTCGTTGCAACAGAGCAAAGGTAAGCAGGGCAGAAGAGGTAGGTATGTGTTTAATTTTCTTTCTTTTATTTCTTTAGTACTTTCACACTTCTCATTGTAAATACCATTGTAAATAACAAAATAAATAAAAAAGAGATAACTTGCTTAACAAGCTTCCATCGCTAGTCCCTCCCTGAGGATCACGACCCGCATAGTCATTGCTACCGCGGATAGAATTGAGCACCTTGCACATCTTTATTTCTAAATCTAAAATTCTTTATTCTGTGTGCAGGAAAAATCTCAATCACTTCGCCGCCGTCTCATGTAACGCAAGATATTTTATGTCTTGTGTTAAACATGAACGAATCAACCCACATGCAGACCTGTTCATCTTCTCCCACTCTTCATCAGTGGTCGTGCTTCTCTTCTTCTCTAGAAAGAGAGTATCCTCGAGCTTCGATGCATTCAGGGCATCCATAACCTCACATCTCCACATCCCGAAATTATTTGTGCCATTAAACTTCACCACGTCAATCCTCGGATGAGGATTCATGGTCTTAACCGAAATATTTTCTTCTGCCATCTAGATTACTTGATCCTCTATCTATGCAGAAAAAACCAACTGGAAATAGATCACAATTTCGATAAAAATCAGATTTTTACCTTCTTCCAGAAACCCTAGATTGAGTTTCTCACCGGATCTACTCCACCAACGATTCCTTGAGCACTCCTTGCGTCCTTCTGAGATCGACACACGATCCCACGAACACGACTACCTCTGATCTGAGATCGACACACGATCTCCACCGAATCAGATCCCGAAGCCCTCCGAATCTCCAGAAAAATCCCAAGCGAAACCTGGGAGCTCTGATACCACTTGTTGTGCAACGACAACAACCAGAAGAGGAATCATTGAATCTCCCAATCACGAAGAACAAATTCCCAAAACAGCACAAATACCAAAACCAGAGAAAGAACACACAAAACAACGATTAACGAGGTTCGGCCTTGATGCCTACATCCTCGGGGCAATGAAAGAGAGATTCAATTGATTTAGAAAATCAATTACAATGGATGCAGCTCCTCTGAGTATCAAGAGAGCTGCTTCTTTCCTTGATGCAACAAAACCCTAGAAATCCCGCTTTTATACAACAGATTTCTAAATCAGCAAAAACAGCCCGCAACCCGACTGTTAGTCGACCGGGCGGTCGACCGACCCTATGCGCCGGTCGACCGGGCAGTCGACCGCTCATGCCTTTGTGCATGTTGTGCACGTCGGTCGACCGAGCTCCTGCTACTGCGGGCGGTCGACCGGGCCGGTCGACCGAACACCTGCTGCTGCTGCTGTTAACCTGTTTTGCTGCTGCTGCTTCCTTCGTCTTTCGTCGACGACTTCCTCGACGATCCCTCGACGATCCTTGTCGACTTCCTCGACAATATCCTCTCTCTTTCCAACATGAGAAACTATAGCGTGCATTTGTCTCAAAGTTATCACAGGTAAAACTATACAAATTGACATTATAAAGTACATTTTCACAATAGGAGGAGACTTTTGTTATATCTAAATGTTGGTTGAAAATATTTCCAGGTTTCCTTTTCGTTTTTCTTACTTAAATCTTTCCCTGGAGCGCTTTGTTTACTCCGTGTTTGGGAGAGGAGAGTTCTGTTACGTGTTACGGAAAGAGAGACGGCATTTCAGTTCCTATATGGCCTATTGCCAGCTCGTTCGTGATCAAAATTGTGTTGGACCATCAAACGGTCCAATGTCCGAAAGGAGCCAACCCGAACCTAACATATAACATAAATCACTAAACATATACATTAAATTTGATGGTTGAACTCAATTTTGTAAAATAACTGGGCAGAGTTAATAATATCTAGTAAATACCCGGATTTTCAGAAACTTTTTTTTTTTTTATAAAGTAAACTTAATCTTGAAACATTTTTTTTTAATACAAGCCTAGCCTGGTATTAATGAGATTTGAACTCCAAATCTTTCACCTTACAAAGAGATTTCACCACTGTGCTACAATAACACTTGCAAAACAATTTCTATTTGTATCCGTATGCAGAAGAAGAAGAAAAGAAACGGGTAGGCAGTTGACGCGCTCTACGGAATGCCGCAATGCAAGTGGCGGTCCCCCCTCTCAACTCTCAGCTCTCCACTCTCCCTTTGCTATTATTCAAAATCCCACTTGTTATGGAAAGCTTAACTTGCCTCGAGAGCAAATCGAGCCTTGACCAGGGCGGGGACCAAGACGGAAAAAGGAACGCGTCAAAAACTAAAGGAGATCTATCCCTCATATTAGTATTGGATGAATAATATGTCCCCGTTTTATTGAAATCTTGTTTCTGAACATGAATTTCCTGCTGAACCTGAATTATTGATGTGTTGCTGTACCTGGATTCATGATGAAATCACGCTAAATCTTCCCGAATTTCTTGCTGAAATTTCCTGCATGTTGAAACTATTCAGTTGCTATTTCCAGCTGCAGACACTTTTTTTTTTTTTGGACTGCTGCTACTGAATCTATTTTCTGATTTAGCAACTTCTGGCAGCTAATGGAACTAATGTAGTAGCTCTGGCGGAATGTTGAAACGCGCTGTGCGAAGTGGTTGGTTGCTATAACTAAATGTTATTTTTTTGTGTTTCTGTAGCCAAGATACATGCATTAGAATTTTAGAAGTGAAATGTACATCAGTACATTTTTGCATAGGAAGGTATTGTCTTTCTTTTTGAGGGAATAATCGATGCTTCAAAATAGTTTATCAAGACTAGCATAACAAGATCCGTTGTAGTCTAGTTGGTTAGGATACTCGGCTCTCACCCGAGAGACCCGGGTTCAAGTCCCGGCAACGGAAATATAAATTTTTTCAGCTAATTTTTTATGGTAATGTCTTGATCATTTTATAAATTTTTTCAGCTAATTTTTTATGGTAATGTCTTGATCATTTTAAGCGGTTGAGCTAATAAATTATGGTAATGTCTTGATCAACTTTTTTTTGAGCTAAATGATGGGTAATGTCTTGATCATCATAGACTTTGCTGATATGTTTCAGGTCGCATGTTATCAACTGCTGCTGCACTGAAAAGAAAATGAAAGAAAGAAGCAATTAAGATTAGATGAAAGAACTCAGAATCATTTTTTTCAAATTAACATTCTTCAACAGAAGAAAATTTTCTGTTAGACAATAGGAAATATTCTCCAAATCTTCTTTATACAATCAACCTTCCTTCAGTTACTCTCTTTCTCTCTTTTGATCGCGAACTTTGCCAACAGGAGATTCCGGAAACAGCTGCAGCAGTTGGAGTTTTTTCCGTTGAGGAATTGGTGCTCTAGCTGACAAAACACTCTGAAACTCTCGCCCTGCATCGATCACGGCTTGAACTAGCTTCCCTTTCTTCGGTAGAGCCTCGTCCATACAAAATTGATGAACTATAGCAGAATAAGGATTGCGGTCACTGATACTTGGAGAGACACTAGTATTAGAAGAAGCAGATCTCAGTTGTAAGATCATAATCTCATTCTTTGCTATGTCTCTTTCATGTACAAGATTCCGATAAAGCTGGAGCAAGTTGTCAATTTTTTTTCTTGTTTCTTTTAATCTTTTCCTTCACATATTTATTCTCATATGCTGCATTCGCGAGGTTGTCTCCTGAACCTTCAGGGTCAAGAGTTTGATAGTGTCCTGGTACTCCAAAAGAATTGCTATTCCATCCTCTGTCAGCAACTGCAAGAAACCAGAAGAATCCTAGGAATTCATTAAATGTGAAAGTAATATCTGAATTTGAATCAACTAGACTTATTTCTATCTTTTCTAAGATCATGGATACAAAATGCATAAAAGATGTTTGTACATGCAAAATGCTGAACTGAAAATGAATCAAGGAAAGGAAAAAAAATGACTGAAATTCTACTCTGTGTTTTGACTGCATTTAATTAAGGGAAGTTTGGATACCCATTTTTCTTTTGAAAACATTAATAAGCGATATGTTCTTCTTTAGAAAAAGAAAAGATATATCAAGTTTATGATTCTTGCATATGTTCGCTTTGCAAAAGTTGTCATAGTTAAAGATAACAGAAGAAAAATGGCTAGCTCAAGATTCATTTTCTTTCAAGTTTAACATCATTCAGGTGGAAGAATAAAAAAATATCCAGAAATAGAAGGAAAATATCACTCAACCTTCTATAGAACTTTTTTCACTCCACCTACAATAATTGAAAAAGAAGAGGACCTTGGATTTTCTCTCTATCTTCACCGAAAGTGCGAACTACCACCTTATTCATCAAAGGACATGAACAAATAAATATAACAAACAGTGAAATAAAACTAATAAATAAAACACACAATGAAAGCTTATTTGTTGATTCATGAACAAAAAAATTTTGTTTTATATCATGAAATTTACAAGTAAAAATGAAATCATGCTTCGTAAAATGAATATCAAATAACCTAAGTTGATTTGCAATATGAGAATTTCAGGACAGGAGGAACCTGATTCATCTTATCCAATGAAATCTGAGGACGCTGCATTCGACAACAAGGTTTCAAGGTCTTTCCCATAGTCACAAACAGCTTGAAATAGCTTCCCCTTCTCTGGTAAAGGCTTGTTCATGAGAAGTTGATTAAGTTTTCCAGTAAAAGGACCATAGCCATCAATGAACTGAGAGACCCCACTATCCATAGAACTAGAAGTATTGTTAGCATTATGTTCAACATTGCAGGAATCTGTAGTATTTCTGCTTGACTTATCTTCAAAGTGGAGCAGAACATGAACAGATGATTTTTGCTGGCTATTATTTTCTTGGTTCTGGCTATGATTTTCTTGGTTCGTCGGCATAAATCTCAGTTCTAACATTTGAAGGTGGTTCCTCGCTTCATCTCTCTCTTCTGTAACATTTTGCATGCGAAAATGCAATTTCTTAATTGTCTCATCCTTTCTCCTCGTCTCCTTCTCCCCTTCCATTTCCAGTTGTTTTATTTCCAATTTTGTGTCTTTGAGCTTCTTCTTTAAGTTCTCGACCTTCGAATGGTGGTCCAAAAGAATTTGGGTCCCTTCCATGGTTCCGCACTGGAGCAAAAAGTTGATATCCATCGCAATAATTAAACCTCCTACGAGCATCAAACGCATTATAAGTAATCTTTATATGTGAAATCCAAGAGGCATTTGTCCAGTGCTTGGACACGCCACGACTCTAACATGATTCATGTAAATATAAAAATAACAAGAAATTAGATTTTGTGGAACAACTTAACAATTTTTATGTTCCTGGAAATTTAAATATACACGAAGAAAGAATTTATACAAGATGAGAAAAAAGAAAAAAAAGAAATTAAATGATCTGTGAACATACCTTGGTTGGTTCCCCTTGAGAAAAATTTATGATCTGTGAACGACTGCAGAGAATGCTCTCATTATATATAAGAATTACAAGTTGATTGAAGAGGAAGGAAATTGTCCTCGATTCCTTGCAATTTCTCACATCTAGATTTTATGGAAGCCAGCCTTCTAATTACTATTAAGATATAATATCAATCAGCCAAAATTGGAATATTGCATCAATCATATTTGAATTTTCTTTATAGAGGTAGTCAGTGGCAATCATCTACAGCTTGGGAGGCAAGCAGAACTCTAAAAAAAAAGGAAAATTAATTAATTAAAGAAATGGTATCAATGATGTAAACTTGAAAGGATTGAATCCTGAATGAATAATATTTAAAAGATTTAGTTTTTAAAAAATATGTGAAATTCTAAATATTAGCTAGCCAGAAAATATATTCGGCAATGTTGTATATGATTTCTTGCCCGTGAATGCACCCATTCCAATTTTTAAAATTGATTTCTTCCTAAAAACATTTTTCTCATTCATAAAAGATTTACATACTATTTTTGTTTATTTCCCTACTGCTTAAAATTTGTATAAACATGTCATACAAAGTTCATTCATAATTTGCATGTACAATTAAACTAACAGAAATAAATTACAATATTGATAAGTAACTGAAGATGATAAAAAATATTTCTGTTAGAAAATTTTTAAGTAAAAAAACAAGTAAAAGGTTTTTCTTGAAATAGGCGTTAAAATGTGGTTTGTACATATAATCATGCAAAGAGTCAAGATGCATTTCTCTACAAAACAAAAGGCTATGAGTGATTAAGGCCGAACTCAATGGTAAAATGGAAGGTCCAATGTTCAGGACCGGGTAAAGAAAAAAAAAAGGCTATTATATCATATATCTGCACCCTCATAATTCATATTTATATACAAGCAAATTCCCATGCAATGTGCAGTTATGTGAAATCTGATATATTTAATAAGATAATTATTGTCATAAAAAGATAAAATATTTTCAATAAATGTTTATTCTAATACTACTAATTACTTAAACATACTAATATACCACGCAAATGCTAAGCACGTTGGAGGAAAATGATTTTATAGAAAATTATTAGATGAATATATTTGAAATATTTATTATGATATTAAGATTTGTAAGTAACCTAGGGATAATCATGTGTGGATCGTGAAGACTAATCAAACCACCGAAAAGAACTTGGGTACCAAAAAGCACTACTTCATTTATAAATACAGGTTCACAAAGTATCGGGATAGTCAGGGGCGGAACCAGAAAATTTTTTGGGGTGGGCTGCAATTTTTTATATCATATACTTATGAATTATATGAATTTATCAAAAGAATAAAACAGTATTCTCCACTAAATCAGGAGTGAAACTAGGAATAAATTTGCTAAAAAAAATCAATATAGAAAGGAGTCTAACACAATATATAAAAAAGAACAAAAATAAAAATTAAGTTTACGCCTATATATTAAAAAATGGGCCGGGCCACTAATGGGTCCGCCCATGGGGATAGTGGTTTAGTGGTTTTTTGAAGCACATCACTGGAAATATCAATTACTTCACAACCCTGTCAAGTGAAATGATGACTTTGTCACCGTGGTGAGAAAGACAATCGTAAATTATTGATAGGAAAGTATCATACTTGGTTATGTACCAACTTAATTATTGAAAAAAAAAATGGAAGTGTGCTCTTGGAATAGATAGTCTGATCAGAAAATGAAACGGGGTTTAGATGGTTCAAAGTAGTCAGAATGTTTGACCAATTTGTGTGTCCTGAATTATAAGTACTCAACTTCTCGTGGACTATTGCTCATAGGAAATTACTTTTAATCCATCATTAAGGGACAAAAAGAGCCAGTCTGAGAATAGTGAAAATACTATCATTTCCTAGCTTCGAAGGATGGATATGAGGTGAGGGGAGCATGAAAGGGGGTAGACCTTTGGTGTCCCTCAGCCCTCATCCTCAAAAAGTGAGGAGAAAGAGCTTTATCTTGTGAGAGAGAAGAAGTTGGGATATCCCACGGGGCATCTATCGTCCTATCGACAAAGAGAGGATGCAATCTGCATTCTTTTCTATAGCTTTCACATGATGGGTATTGCAAAAGTCTCAGTCTTTCTTTTTGTTAAATTGCTTGCTGGTAGCAAGTCATGGCAAAAGAACTAGCATCTGTTCCATCACCAGCATCTACAATATCATGATCACATTGGTCTACCCTTTTCTTGTAGTTTTATTAGCCCAAGGCCCATCACTCGAGTTTTGATGATGATTAAACTCATATAGTTATTATACGTACAAACCATATTTTTCTTGAAATAAAACCATGATCTTGTATTGTTTTTGTTGCAGATTTTGTCATGATCATGGTTTTATTTAGCTTCAATAGAAGACTCAAAGTCAAAATTTGAAGCTAGCTAGTGTTGATTTAAGAGCTCAAGCATAAAAATCATATCAAGTACTCAAGAAGAAGTTTAGCATGAAAGAATCAAGTTTAATTGAGTTAAGATGAAGAAGAAAATCATTTCAAGAAGAAGACATTAGTTTGTAAGGATGTTTAGATACTTGTAAAGTATATATTAGATTTGATTGGTCAAGTTTATACACACACACTCTCTCCAAAGTTTGATACCGGTTTTCAAGATCAAAAGTCTTATGTTTCGGTTTAACCGGTTTGTGTTTTAAAGTTTATTGTTTTAGAAAATCAAGTTTTATTTTAAAAATGGTTTTGATATCTCAAAAAAAGTTCACATATTTGTAATATGTGTCGATTTTTTAATCCCACATATTTGTACTCAAATGTATTTATATGGTTATTTTTATAGATTTTATAGAAATTTATTATGTATAGAAAAACAAAACGTGTTTTTGGCCTTAGGACGGCCGACTGGGCGGTTGATCGGACGTGGCACAAGCCATTTGGCTTGTGCACATGGTCGACCAGGCAGTCGACCAGTTGGGCAGAGAGCAAAATTGCTCTTTTAGCCAGTCGACCGGTCCTAGTCGACCGAGCAACAGAGAGCAAAGTGCTCTTAGTCGGTCGACTGGGAGATCGACCAACTATTATGAGAACACAGTGTGTGTTCTCACAATGGTTGGCCGGGCAGTCGATCGGCAAGCCACAACAGCTATTTTTATAGCTGTTGTGGGTGGTCGACCGCTAAGCCCAGTTTGGCCTGACTTGCCTATAACAGCTAGTTTTTGAATTTTTTGTTTTATTTTATTTTCAAATGACTAATATTTACTTTATTTGGATTTAATCAGTGTTTTAATTATTGGGATTAGTTTCTAATGATCTCATCTTATTCCCTATTAATTATGACCCATAAGAGAGAGTTTTGACTAAGAATTTTAAGTCTATATTCAAGTTTTAAGTTTCTGAAAAAGTTTTCAAAAATCAAGAAATTTTTTTTGGGAGAAGTTTTGTTTGAGTTACAAATTTTCATATCTTCAAAGAAGTTTTCCCGATAGTTTTCTCAAGAGCTTCAATTTTAAATTTCTAAGTTTTCTCATACAAGCTTAAGGCATCATCTCTATCTATTCTATAAGATACTTGTTTATGAGAGTTTTTTGTTTGTAGTCAAGAAGTTGATCACCAAGTGTCTCAATCTTGTATTTGAAGTAGTTGGAGATTGCGACCTCGAAGAGAGCTTGCGGGCTTGTATTGTAGGTGTTGCGGCACTGAGTAAGGGACTTGCAAGTCCAAGAGTTCATGAGGGAACATGTAACATGGGTGGTCTTGTGGGATCGTGCATAGTGAAAATCATTCATTGCAGTGAAGACGGGGGCGTAGAGCAAGTGGCTCGAATCTCAAAAGAAATCTCCTGTGTTTGTGATTGCTTATCTCTCTCTCAACTCAACTTTACTCACTCTTATTTGTATCTTACTTGCTTATTATTGCTTGTCATTTTATGTTTGATATAATTTTATATGCTTACACTTTTTTGAATCAAGAAGGCAACTAAGCACCTCAACTCTTATTAAAGAGGAATCTTGAGGAGAAGTTCTTGAGGAACTTCTTTAATAAGATCTGGCTAACTAAAAAGATGCCAAATGAGTGGAAGAAGAGTACCTTAGTACCTCTCTATAAGAATAAGGGTGATATCCAGAGTTGTTCAAACTATCGTGGAATAAAACTCATGTGTCACACTATGAAGTTTTGGGAAAGGGTAATTGAACACAGGTTAAGGCAGAATGTTACAATATCAGAGAACTAGTTTGGGTTCATGCCGGGGTGATCGACGATAGAGGCTATTCATTTGCTTCGTCAACTTATAGAGCAATTTTGAGCGAGGAAGAGAAATTTACATATGGTCTTTATTGATTTAGAAAACGCTTATGATAATGTGCCAAGAGAGGTATTATGGTGGACATTGATGAAAAAGGGAGTCCCCATCAAATATATTGACTTAATTAAGGATATGTACGATGGAGTAGTGGCAAATGTCAGAACTTGTGGAAGCATAACAAGTGATTTTTCTATCACAATTGAATTGCATCAAGGATTTGTATTGAGTCCATTCTTATTTGTCATAGTGATGGATGAGCTTACTAGAGCTATTCAGGATGAGATACCATGGTGCATGCTATTTGCTGATGATATTGTCCTAATCGATGAGACGAGAGCTGGGGTAAATGTCAAATTGGAGCTATGGAGGAAAACTCTAGAATCTCGAGGTTTAGATTTAAGTAGGGCCAAAACAGAGTATATGGAGTGTAAATTCAGTAAGCAGGGAATCTGAGATTATAGTATTATGAGACTAGATGGATAAGAATACCGATGAGCAATCATTTTAAGTACTTGGGTTCTATTATCCAAAAAGATGGGGAGATTGATAGTGATGTCAACCATAGGATCCAAGCAGGTTAGTTGAAATGGAGGAGCGCAACAGGAGTTTTATGTGATCGTAACATGCCCTTATGGCTGAAGGAAAAGTTTTATCAGACTGCTATTAGGCCAGCTTTATTATATGGCACAGAATGTTAGGCTATAAAGAGACATCATGCCTAGAAGATGAGTGTAGCAGAGATGCGTATGCTTCGTTGGATGTGTGGTAACACGCGGAGAGATAAGGTGAGAAATGAGGATATTCATACTAAGATAGGTGTAACCTCTATAGAAGAGAAGATGAGAAAAAACCGCCTACGATGGTTTGGTCATGTGTGACGTAGACCTACAGATGCGCCAGTCCGGCAAGTACAATATATCAATTTAGGGTAAGTTAAAAGAGCGCAGGGGAGACCGAAGAAAATATGGATAGAGGTAATAAGACAAGATAAAGAGGTTAAAGGTCTTAGTGAAGACATATTGCTCGATAGGAATTAGTGGAGAAAGCTGATCCATGTGCCCGATCCAGCGTAATTCTCTTTTGGTTCATGTAGCCTACCCCAAATACTTGGGACAAATGGCTTAGTTGTTGTTGTTGTTGTAATAATGAACGAAATCAAAAATTTGAAGTAAAACCCGATGAAAACGAATACAGTAAAATCAGCGGTATAAACCCAGTTTGCGGCTTCATAAGATAAATACATCGAAGGAATAATCTAGACAAGAAAATCCTCATCTATATACCATATATCTCACGTCATCATAAACTAAGTCCATACAACCCGAATTGCAAAACACACAACGAATTATTAATTGGCATTTTTTATTATTATAGCTTATCCTACTCAGATGTCTAGGTATGTGGACTAGCGTCCCAGCACACATATATTCACATCTGAGTAAAGCAATGTTATTATTGGAAATTGATGATGAGACCCATGAATTATGTTTACAATGGTTGCCTATCCGGAACAACGACCCAATACCTGACATTTATTCATTCCCGTGCCGCTAAACACTCATGATGAATTAATTACAATAGCTGGGGTGTAAGAACTACCAAGCCCGGAACACCTAAGGCCCACAAGTAGAACTTTAAGACTTTAGTTGCACAACATCCCTATACCATTGTAAACAAAACCACAATTGAAGTCCATCAGATTCCCCCTTACCCGGTATAAGTTAACTTTTTTATGATTTATTATGTAATTATCAATATATGGGAATAGCAGGAGCAGGACATGATCAAGAACTTAGGAATACAAGAGTATATGTATAACAGGAGTACATGAGCACTATAGATTTAGGTCACTATATATATAATATAGTATAACAGGTCACTGTATGTAATACAGGATAATAGGTACATGATTCCTGTAAATGTGATAATTACAGGTCAAGTGTTAACATGACAGGTGGTAGGTCACAAGTAGTGATATCATAACAGGGGTAGGTGACAAGTAGTAGCATGGTCAGGTGATAGCATGACAGGAATGATATCAGGCAGATGACAAGAAATAACATGATAAATGATAGCACATCAAGTGAAAGCATGACAAGTAATACAAGAAAATAGTACCGATAAAAGAGATCAGTACCGGAAAAACATGCTGTCTCAAGAAAATAGTATAAATAAGATTTCAAACTCTTCACAACCATAATAGAAGAATGGATAAACTGGTAAGCAGGCAATTAACAAGAAAGCGAATATCCAAGCGAGGCTAAGCAAGCTGGAGGTACGGACAACAAACAGTATTTAATCACTAGAGTGCTCTACAGAGCTACTGGAATGACTCGGCTTTAAAGGCGAGTCTAAAATCCGGCAAAGTTCTGCCTAGACGAATTTAGTGATAAACCGCTAAGCACTAAGCATACCTACCAGGCAGAACAGAAGAAACTTGACGCTCTAAACGCACTCTTCTTTCGAGGAAGTGGGCGAGAGCCAAGGGCTAGAGTACGTTTGGAGTTTACGCGCACTCTCGGTAGCTACTGTTGGCCCAGAGGCCTTCCACTCTAGTTTTGATGATGATTAACTCATGTAGTTATGTATACTAATAATCTTGTGATGTTCAGTTTCAGATCTTTAACCAAGATATTGGTAGGTGATTAGTTTCAACAAAGGTATTTTGGAGCTTCTCACATGGTGATTCAAGAGCTCGAGCGACAAAGTCATATCTAGCATTCGTTGGAGTCAAGCTCGGTGGATCACGGTTTGGATCGAGTCGGCTTGAAGACGGAGTTCGTCAAGACGACTTCGGTACATAGTTTAGTTTTATATTTAGATTCATTTGTAAAGACTAGATAGTGTGATATGCTCAAGTTCACAACACACACATTTGTTTAAGTTTTCATATTTTGGTTTTCGGTTTTTGGTTTAACCGATCTTGATTTTTATGAATAGATAGATTCAAAGCAAGTTTACATTGTTTAATGTATATTAGATATGTTCTATATACATCTATGCTTCAACTATTTAAACAAACTTATTTTGATATGCCTATTCATGTGTTTGGAATTTTGTGTTTTAACAAAACATATTTTCGGATTTAATATCAAAAACAATGATATATGTATCTTTCATGTATATTGGATTATGTCCATATACAACATGCTTCAATGTTGTTTCATATCATATTTTTGTATTTGGATGAGTTTTGGACAAAACGAATTTTCAATTCAAAAATCCAAGTTTTAGAAATACAATTTTGGTTTTCGGCAAAATTTGTAAGTCAAAAAAATGGTTCAAAAAGTTTGACATTTGTGTTGAAAATTTTCACACATGTTTGTATATTAATGTATTATACTGAACTTATTTTTGTGGATTTTTAGAAATTTTATGGGATTTTTTTGACAAATAAAAACTAAGTTTTCAATCCCTAAATTAGTCTGATCTGGCTTCTGCCGGTCGACCGGATCGGTCGACCAAGCTTGAAGTCAGTCGACCGAGTCGGTCGACCGACGTGCACAAAACGTGCACGCCAGGTCTGCTGGAGGGCCGGTCGACCGACTGAAAATCACCTAGAGGGGGGGTGAATAGGTGATAATGCTAATCAATACACAATTAAAAATATGATGCAACAATCAACCCAAAACAAGACTAGAAGCCGAATACCCCGTGAAGGGTTCTGAACTCCTTCCTCCTGATTCCTCTAGATATGAGTTGGAAGTGCGCAATGCAATCTTGTTGTATGAGTATTTGATTGACAATGTGATTATGCAACAAGTAAATATAACAATGAAAATGAAGAGAAAGTACAATGTAGCAAAGAAAATGTGAAGCAAGTAGATAAAGCAATGAATATAAAGTAAGTGATTGAAGCAAGAATTAGGAGCAAGAATATAATGCAAGAGATAAGAGTAAGTAAACCAAACGCAAACACCGAGAATTTTTTCGAGGTTCGAGCACCCAGCTCTACGTCCCTGCCTTCACCCAGAAGGATTTTTAACAACTATAACTTCACAAAGAATTACAATCACACCGGAGTACCCAACTCCACAATCTCAAGTACAAGATCTCTCTTAGTGATCAAAAGACCACAAACTATCTTTTGCAAACACCTCTTTCCCTTACAAGAGCCTGTAGAGTAATGGTTAGAATTGAAGCTCAAATAGTGTAAGTGGAAAAAGGAAATGAACTAGAGAGAGTTTAGAAAATAAAACTTCAGCGATGAGAGAAACTTTAGCACAAAAACCAAGAACCAAACTCTCTTGAAGGCTTTGAAAACGTTTGAAACTTTTTGTATATTGCTTGTTGTTGTTGTTATTAAAAACATAACCCTAATCACCTCTATTTATAGGAGAGGGCTAGGGATTAAAAAGTAAACTCATATAATGTTAATTAGGAAGAATTTGACCCATAAAATATCCCCTAAATCCGTTTAGAAACGAAAAATACAAATTTAAAACGTGTTTAAAAGCTAGCCGTTATGGCTGAAACGACTACCTCGGTCGACCGGCCGGTCGACCGGGATTCAAACAAAAAGAGCCGTTGCAGGCTCTCGGTCGACCGCCTGGTCGACCGAAACAAATAGAGAGTGACACCACTTCAGTCGGCCAGCTGCCCGGTCGACCGAAGTCTTCGGTCGTCCGCCTGGTCGGCCGAAGAACGTGCACACGGATACGCATCCAACCTGCCAGAAAACCAGTTGAGTGTCGGTCGACCGGCTCAGGCCAAAAGTCAAGACTGAACAAGAATTTTAAGGAGATTTTGATATCTAATAAAATATTTTTGATTAGAGATATATATAAAACATAAAATTGAGTTTGTAATCAAAAAGGTTTTGTATTAAATTATTTTATATATATTTATAGGGAATATTTCTAGGAAATGCATGTGCGCAAAAACGTGTGTGTTGGAATATAGAGCTTCAATCCTAATCACTATTCTTTAACAAAACTATAAAACTAGAAACAAGACTAATGAAGTCTCATGAGCAATCTTGAAGTCTTGAACCATGCAAAGCCTAGCTAGAGCCTTCTCTTCTATGTTCCTTCCTTGATGTGCCATAAGCCTTCTTTGCTCCATGAACTTAGAATTTCTTGCAAAAGCTAAGCAATGATCTCCAAACATGGTACAAAACCTGAAACTTATCTTGAACAAACTTATTAGTACCAAATAGCTCTTATTTGTTTTGTTATCATCAAAACTCTAAACAAATGGAGAGTGTAACCTTTTGGGCCAACAATCTCCCCCTTTTTGATGATGACAAAACAAATAGGCTAAACAAATAGGCTATGTTAAAAAATAGAAGAGAGGTGTAAGCTCCCCCTCAAATTATGCTACATTGAACAAAGAAAAACAATATTATAAGCAAGTTACAAAAATCATGAGATATTAAACACTTGCAAAAACACTTGAACTCAAATACAAGAAATCATAAACACTTATTGAAATCAAGACCATAATAAACTCAGACTTATTCTCCCCCTTTTTGTCATACATCAAAAAGGGTAAAAAATATTTATTATTCAATAACATAAATATTTAGTTCACCACAAATAAAGGAGAATCTAGCAAAATCAAGTGGTTTAGTGAAAATATCGGCAAGTTGCAAATCCGTGGAAACATAATCAATATCTATATCACCTTTCTCAAAATGATCTCTAAGAAAGTGATACCTAATCTCAATGTGCTTGGTCTTACTATGTTGATTTGCATTTTTGGTCATATGAATAGTACTAGTATTATCACAAAATTTTTTTATATGATCATAATGCAAATCATAATCAAGGAGAGTATGTTTCATCCAAAGGACTTGTGCACAACAAGCCCCCGCTGCAACATACTCCGCCTCGGCGGTTGATAGAGCTACGGAATTTTGTTTCTTAGAGGACCATGAAACAAGACAATTACCAAGAATCGCACAGTCAGCATCCGAATAACTCGTCATTGAGAAATCTCCGGTTTTCGGATACCATAAACCCATTCCAATTGTGCCCTTAATATAACGAATGATGCGTTTTACCGCAATAAGATGGGATTCTTTAGGACATGATTGGAATCTAGCACAAAGACACACACTAAACATGATGTCCGACCTACTTGCCGTCAAATACAAAAGACTACCTATCATGCTTCTATATAATTTAATATCAACATTTTTACCTTGGTCATCCTTATCAAGCTTGATTGTAGTTGCCATGGGAGTGTTGCAAACTTTTGAGCTTTCAAGTCCAAACTTCTTTACGAGTTCCTTTGCATACTTGGCTTGATTTATGAATATCCCATCTTGCAATTGCTTGATTTGGAGTCCAAGAAAGAAATTCAATTCACCCATGGAAGACATTTCAAACTCACATTGCATAACCTTTTCAAACTCCTTGCATAAAAACTCATTAGTACAACCAAAGATTATATCATCAACATAAATTTGCACAATTAAAATGTCATTATCAATATGCTTAGTAAAAAGAGTTGTGTCTACTTTGCCTTTCACAAAATCATTTGAAATGAGAAAACTAGAAAGCCTTTCATACCAAGCTCTTGGAGCTTGTTTCAATCCATACAAAGCTTTATCAAGTTTAAAAACAAAATTGGGATGAACATGATCAACAAAACTGGGAGATTGTTCAACATAAACTTCTTCATTAATAAAACCATTTAAAAATTTACTTTTCACATCCATTTGAAAAAGTTTAAAATTTTTAAAAGATGCAAAAGCTAGTGTTATCCGTATGGCTTCAAGCCGTGCTACGGGTGCAAAGGTCTCCTCAAAGTCAATTCCTTCAACTTGAATGTAACCTTGGGCCACTAACCTAGCTTTATTCCTAATAACATTTCTGGACTCATCCATCTTGTTTCTAAAGATCCACTTAGTACCAATTATTGATCTATCGTGAGGCCTAGGTACAAGGTACCAAACTTGGTTGCGCTCAAATTGATTGAGTTCCTCTTGCATGGCTAGCAACCAGTATGAGTCCGCCTCGGCTTCGAGGATGCTTTTGGGTTCAAAATGAGAAATAAATGCAAAGTTACCACATAAGTTATGGAGTTTGGAGCGAGTTGTTACCCCTTTAGAGACATCACCTAAAATGAATTCCTTGGGGTGATTTGTAGCGTATCTCTAATCTTTGGGAAGTGGTTGAGAATCTTTCACTTCATCCTTATGAACATCACCAATTGGTTCTTGTTTTTCTTCTTGAGCGGGTGAGTCCTTCAGTGATAGTCTCTCCATGTCTTCACCTAATGGGTCAATTTCTACAACATTCTCAACAACCACATTAGATTCTTCAAATTTAACATGCATGGATTCTTCAATGGTAAGTGAAGATCTATTAAATACTCTTTAAGCTTTACTAGTAGAAGAATATCCAACAAAAATAGCTTCATAAGCCTTAGCATCAAATTTACCCAAGTTATCTCTAGTATTCAAAACAAAACACTTGCATCCAAAAATTTTGAAATATGAAACATTAGGTTTTCTAGAATAATACATTTCAAAAGATGTTTTGGAAGAATTTTTACACAAATAAATGCGATTTGAAATATAGCATGCGGTGTTTACGGCCTCGGCCCATAGATATTGAGGGAGGTCATATTCACTCATCATGGTCCTAGCCATCTCTTGAAGTGTTCTATTTTTCCTTTCTACAACTCCATTTTGTTGTGGAGTTCTAGGACATGACATTTCATGCTTGATTCCCTTTTCATCACAATAAGTCATGAAGAGTTGGTTAACAAACTCATCACCTCTATCACTCCTTATTTTCAAAATCGAAAAACCTTTTTCTTTTTCAACCCTTTTTCGAAAAATCTTGAAATGAGAAAAAGTTTGATCTTTGTTTTCCAAAAAGAAAACCCAAGTAAATCGGAAAAAATCATCAACTAAAACAAATGCATATCTACTACCATTTAAGCTCTTAGTTTTAGTTGGTCCAAAAAGATCCATATGAATTAATTTTAATGGCCTAGTTGACATGATATCCTTGATTGGTTTGAAAGAAGACTTGGTTTGTGATTGGTCACTAATGTTGCATATTTAATATCATATTTTCATACCTATTTTAGAATAAAACTTTGCATTGTCTTAATTAATTGCTTAATTTATTTGCAGGCCCATTCTTTAAGGAGATGAAGAGAAATGAGCCCAAAGCCCACCAAAATTCTGAATTAAATCAGAATTAATTCACACTCACTAAATCAGGAAAAAATCAAGAGGTTGAAAACTGGTTGAGAAGAATCCTCTCAGAATCGATCGGTTAAAGCAAAGATCAAGGGATGAGATGAAGCAAGTTTGATTCAGATTCTGATTGGATACATTTTAGTATTCGAATCATAACTTTTGCTACAGAATCTCAATTCCGATGATTCAAGATGATCCAGAAAGCAGACTTATAGAGCTACAACTCTTATGTTGATCATTATCTCTAATTCTATTATTTGATAAGTGATATTCAGCAATCAATATGCCAACAAACTGCAGATCAGAACTGAATATCCACCTCAAATCAAGTTTGAAGATAAGGGGAGTTCAAAAAAATTGCTAGATTTACTTATCTTCACACTCCTCTACCCTCTCCATTTCTCCTATAAATACCTTCACTCAAAGGCAAAAGGGACGACCATGCAGAGATAGGAATTCAGCCTAGTTTTCATTTCTTAGTTTAGGTTTTTAGTCTTTCTTTTCATGTAATTTTAGTTTTCATTTATGTAATTCAGAGGAGATCGACTTTCATCGAAGAACAAGACTGAAGCTAGAGCTGGAGTGACACCGGTGTAAGACTTATTTCTTTTCTTTAATTGTAATGAAATCAAATCGATGTTATTTTTGTGTATGTACTTCTTTTTAGTCTTCTTCTTCTTCTTTTCTATTTTACCTTTCTTTTTGGTACAACTGTCTTCCAAGTGAGTCTAAAAGCATCAAAAGAGCCTTGCCTTTGCGAGTGCCACCGATAGCTCATGACGATGGAATTGTGAGTCTCTCTGTATCATTTCATGCTTGCGTATCTTGATGATGTAATGTAGAAGAGACCAACATTCAACTCTTATGGGCTATGCGCTGCTTGCCTCCAATTCAAGGTAACATCGAAGCTAAAAACTCAAGGTAAGCTTTTGGTGAAAAGAAGGTAAGTAACTCTTTTATTTCTTTCTTTCATTTTTGTAAATTAAATCACCATCTCTTCAAAATCACTCTTTTTATTTCCACTTCATTTGTACATATTCGCTTCATTATGTTCTAATTTTTTCCACCTTCTTCATCTTTCACTTTCTCTCTAATTTTAACATAATTCTTTTTCCTTTTCTTAACTTAAAAACAGAGAAGAATCTTCGCTTTTCTTCTTAACGATTTCAATAAAGAACTGTAACGCTTCCATCGCAAACTCTCCTTGTGGATCACGACCCGCATAGTCACTTGCTATAGCGGAAGAATTGAGCACTTGCACATTTTTTATTCTTAAATCTAATATTCTGTAATTTGTGTGCAGGTTTAGCCTCAATCAAACTTTGGTGCCGTTGCCGGGGAGGGTAAAACGGTTTTTATTGAAATCTGAATTTTTATTGAAAATTTTTTAGAACTAAACGAATTTTCTTCTATGTTGCAGGTTACAGGGCAAGTAAAGCAGGAAAATAACTTTGCAGTGACATACAAGTGGTATTGGGCCTCTGCTCTAGAAAGCAGAGACCCATTGCCCTCTGAATTGCCGCGTTTCCACGGCAAAAGCCGCGGATCCGCGGCAATAAAGAGCTGACTACTAACAGGTTTTTGCAGGGCTGCTAGCTTTGCAAAATTCTAGTTTGCTGCAATTATTTATTTCTTATATGCCATCACAAAAACCTGCTAATAATCAACAGTAAAAAGTTTGTTGCAAAAGTTAAAAATTGATTAGACGTTTGCATTATAGGCACGTGTCTTTTCAATTCATTTACTTTTACTGTTGAAGAGTGCTGGAGCAAGGTACGTATGCATTGCATTTAGCATAAGACTCACTTCTTGGTTGATTTATATCGCTTTGAGTGAATCTTACATATCTTGTACACTTGCACAAATTGATCTTAAGGGCACTAACCCATTAACAAGATAAGGTGGGGATTTGATCACCCTTCCTTAGCCCAAAAATCACATTCCAAGCACTCACTAACCCAAGCCTAACTAAAATTGAGTAGACGTTGGCCCTAGGGACATCTCGTACTCAATTAGGAGATTATCCTAAGGGAAAAATGTTGGAATCTAACTCCTGCAAAATCAGTATGTAGGAAAGGGATTGAGGGCCGAAAGCCCGAAGGTTAGTGGTTATTTAATTAAGGAACGTCTTTGACGGAAAACCTCCCACCAACCTTGCCCTGACCTGGCTGATTAGCTTGTGGTTAAAGTCTACATTAGACCTCCCGTGGACAGTCTAACCAGTTAGGAGTCGTCTAGGTCCTAAGTCTACCCTAACTTAGGCTAGAAATTTTTTTGCTTGTTTATTTGTTTGTTTTTCTTTGTTTGTATTCTATTGTGTGATATGGACTATAATAATAATTTTTTCAACTACAATAATAATCCATATTACACACCGATTTCATTTTCGGATATTACCAACCCGGCATATCATAACTTTGACCAACCTAGTGTGCCGGATTGGTCTTATCCGAATCAATATGACCCATACCCCCCATCTAATAACTATAATTTCCATAATGATTTCAACTCTTCACCGAGTCAGTGGGGATTCACCTCCCCCGAGCATAATTTCCAACCACCTTGCCCTCCGTCTCCACCCAGTCCACATTATGTTCAAGATTCAGACTCAAATCCACCCGTCCAACATAGGAAACCATCAATTATGGAAATGAGTATGCGTGAGTCCAAACACAAATCCCAAAATCTGATGGACTCACAATTTTACTACCACTTCCAAGACAATTCTTCATCTTTTCATCAAAATAATGAACCTATCAACTATGAAAAGATGCTTGAAGCCATGCTCAGGCTCAAACCACTCGTAATCGTGACATAGATATGATGGTCGAATCTCTACGTTCCCACCGTCCTGATGTCACTAACTATTCTGTTAGAGCCGAAGAGTCATGTAGTTTTGGAACTCAAGATTCCTTTTCAGCACAACCATTTGAACTTGCCCAAACTCCAAATGAAATTGATAATTTGGCAAGTTATCCTTTTCCTGAAATCGAACTTGAAAATGAATATGATCTTGAACCCCAACTTAGTGATTCAATTCTTCTTCCTGATTCAATAATGACTCAGGTATCTTTACCTGACTTCAATCTTTTCCCGGAGTCGACATTGGATCCTGTCCCAATTCATAATGAAATTGAATCACCCATCTTTGAGGATCATATTGAACTTGACCAATTATACACTTTTGAAGATCCTATTGACAAAGTGGCAAGTTCTCCATTTTTTGATATTGAACTCAATGAGATATGTGACCTAGATTCTCAAATCTGTGATTCAGTTCAACTTTCTGAATCAATCTTGACTCCTGTTTTGTTACCAAACTTGAGTAATATTTTAGAGTCAGTTTTGATTCCTCCACCTATCATTCCTGAACTGGAATTACCCATATTAGGTCACATTCCATTGTTGGAAAATACATGTGGACTGGAGTTTCAACTCCTTGACTTGGACCCAATTTCTGAACCTTTTTCGACTCCTGAACCTTTACTTGACTTAAGTCACCTTCCTGAGTCGGTATTAGTTCCTGTCCTTCCTGAGTCCAAGTCAACTGTTCTATCATTTCATACTCCATTCTGGGACGAGGTGGTTGACAAATTTGACTCCGAAATTAGTTATGGAATATGGAAATTAGATGGGGTCACATACTTAATAAAAATCCTTAATGGACACATCTTTTTAATGGGTTATATTAGTGTAATTTCTGGTGGGTTCCTCCGAGACCCAAGAAAAGTTGATTGGGCCGCGTTTCGTGGACCAATCAGACCACCACCGGAACCACCATCATAAGGTAACACTTTCCTTCCCTTTCTTCTTTTTCATGCATCTATGCATTAATTCATACATTGAGGACAATGCATGAGATAGGTGTGGGGGAGGGTCTAACATAACTTTTCTTTTCTTTAAAAAAAAATAATAATAAAAAAATTAACATTTTTCTTTACTTTTAAAAACTTTTTGAAAAATAGATATAATATTTTGACTTATTTTTGTAAGAAATTAAGTTAATTTTAAGGAATAGGAAAATCCAAATTAGGATTTCTTATACTTGGTCAAAATAAGATTATTTGTTTGATTTTTAGAGTTAGGAAGATAATTTGTCAAAGTAATTTGGTCTTGATCTTTACCTTGATGAAATATGCACACTTCATACACTTACACACTTAGGGTTCAAAAACAAAGACTCTTATGCCTTATAAAAAAAAATGATGAATAAGTCTAATTATTGATTAGCTAGGTGCTTTGGCCTAAGCAAGCCTTAGTATTTATGCGAAAGATGATTAGATAAGTTTGAGAAAAAAATAAAAAAATGAATAAATCTAATTATTGATTAGCTAGGTGCTTTGGCCTAAGCAAGCCTTAGTATTTATGCGAAAGATAATTAGATCCTCTGATTAAGCTGGGTATTTGTGCCTAATAAAGCAAAAGTATTCACGCCTAAAAGGGATTCATATAATAAAATCCTTAGTTTTGTGGCCTTGTTTGCTCGAGTCCTTAAGTCCGTGGGGTGTTTTCTCACCCGGTGCTCTAAGACCATTTGGTTTAGGAGTCATCGATTAGAGGCTCGTTACATGGGCAGATTAGAAAGCCTAATAGAACTAAGGAATATTACCAAAATAAAAAAAAGAAAAAAAGTATATATGTATAAATAAATAAGGCATAAGAGTTAGAGTAAATGAACCCTTAGTCAAAAATTTTCACAGTCACAAGTGCATATGACTTGGGTAAAGTAATAGACTAGATGAGAAGTACAATTTGACTCCTTACTTTGATTGATAACAAATCTTTGAATAGAGACTAAGGGCCTGTTTGTTTCCCCGCAAAACGCCGCAAAACCGTAAGTCGTAAAACTCTTTTTCATTTTCAGCTGTTTGTTTCGTTGCAAAACATTTCGCAAAATACAACTCTCATTTCCCACTTGCAGTTGCTACAGTTAAATTTGTGGTCATATAAATCTCACTTTTACACTCAAATTTTCCCACTTGCAACTGCTACAGTTAAGTTTGTGGTCATGTAAATTCTACTTGTAATACATTCGTAGTGCCAAAGCAGTTAATCAATATATAATTTAATATTATTAAATATTTAATATTTTTAATATTTTTAATATTTTTAATAGTGTTTAATTTCTTACCGAATTATTTTATACTAGTATTTTTTAGTTTTTTATTATTTTTAAGATTGTTTTAATATTTAATATTTTATTATTTTAATTTAATATATAATTTAATATTGTTATTTAATACTTTATTATTTATTAATATTTACACCAATTTTCTTAATATTTTATTTAAATTTAATATTTTATTAATATAACAATAATGTGTTTTAATATAAAATTATTATATATTTAATTTATTTATTTCTTAATACAAATAATTACTTTATTAATATTATAATATACTTTAAAATTATATTAATATTTTATTATGTTAATATTGTAATAATTCATTATAATAATATCATAATAATATTTCATTATTAAATTTATATTATATTTTACTTTGTTAATTTTATATTTTTATAATATTACGATATTATTATCATAAAATTTAATATTATAATAATCTTAAGTATTTTATAATATTATAATATTATAACTATATTTTATTAATTTTCTTAAGATTTTTTTAATATTTATGTTTTATTAGTATCCTTAAAATTTTATTCAGTTTCTTTAGATTTTCTTAAAATTTTATAATTACTTATTTAGTTAATATTGTAGTAATATTTTACTAATTTTACTAATATTTTATTAATATTATTGCTATAAATAAAATATTAAGATTATTAATTTTTTATCTCAAATTTATTAATACAATTTAATTTGTAATAGTAGATTTAATTTAATAGTATTTATAATATTTAAATTACTGCTACAGTTAATTTTGTGGTTAACTTTTCCACTTACACTTTTACATTACCAACCAAACACCGTAAAACACAATATACTTTATCATTTACACTTTCACTTTATCAACCAAACACCGTAAAACACAATATACTTTTCCATTTACACTCCACTTTATCAACCAAACACCGTAAAACACAATATATTTTCTCTGCTACAGTTCATTTTTTTCATTCTCATTTTACGACTTACGACTTGCGACGTTTTGCAACGAAACAAACAGGCCCTAAGTTTAGGAATGAAAAATTCGGTTTTCCTATAACTTATAGATTGCTTAGATCTTACAATCATATTTCAAATATTTTTCTCTTTCAAAATGCTTTTCGAAAATACTAACTCTTTATTTCTCTTTCTTTATGGATTTTGTGGGTGTAATCCGCTGAAAACCCTCACGAGATAAAACTCGTCCTCTAGGGGAAACCTAGAGGTTTAACGGCTTGTTGCACATGCTCAGTGCAATCGCGCGACCTGCGAAAGTGGTCTAATAATCCTTAGTATAGTTTAGTTGTTTTACTCGAGGACGAGCAAAAGATAGATATGGGGGTGTAATTGGTCACTAATGTTGCATATTTAATATCATATTTTCATACCTATTTTAGAATAAAACTTTGCATTGTCTTAATTAATTGCTTAATTTATTTGCAGGCTCATTCTTTAAGGAGATGAAGAGAAATGAGCCCAAAGCCCACCAAAATTCTGAATTAAATCAGAATTAATTCACACTCACTAAATCAGGGAAAAATCAAGAGGTTAAAAACTGGTTGAGAAGAATCCTATCAGAATCGATCGGTTAAAGCAAAGATCAAGGGATGAGATGAAGCAAGTTTGATTCAAATTCTGACTGGATACATTTTAGTATTCGAATCATAACTTTTGCTACAGAATCTCAATTCTGATGATTTAAGATGGTCCAGAAAGCAGACTTACAGAGCTACAACTCTTATGTTGATTATTATCTCTAATTCTGTTATTTGATAAGTGATATTCAGCAATCAATATGCCAACAAACTGCAGATCAGAACTGAATATCCACCTCAAATCAAGTTTGAAGATAAGGGGAGTTCAAAAAAATTGCTAGATTTACTTATCTTCACACTCCTCTACCCTCTCCATTTCTCCTATAAATACCTTCACTCAAAGGCAAAAGGGACGACCATGCAGAGATAGGAATTTAGCCTAGTTTTCATTTCTTAGTTTAGGTTTTTAGTCTTTCTTTTCATGTAATTTTAGTTTTCATTTATGTAATTCAGAGGAGATCGACTTTCATCGAAGAACAAGACTGAAGCTAGAGCTGGAGTGACACCGGTGTAAGACTTATTTCTTTTCTTTGATTGTAATGAAATCAAATCGATGTTATTTTTGTGTATGTACTTCTTTTTAGTCTTCTTCTTCTTCTTTTCTATTTTAC
Source organism: Agave tequilana (assembly GCA_038442645.1). Lineage (NCBI taxonomy): Eukaryota > Viridiplantae > Streptophyta > Magnoliopsida > Asparagales > Asparagaceae > Agave > Agave tequilana. The sequence goes on along the minus strand of JAVJIF010009066.1, from coordinate 121,171 downwards.
CTTTCTTTTTGGTACAACTGTCTTCCAAGTGAGTCTAAAAGTATCAAAAGAGCCTTGCCTTTGCGAGTGCCACCGATAGCTCATGACGATGGAATTGTGAGTCTCTTTGTATCATTTCATGCTTGCGTATCTTGATGATGTAATGTGGAAGAGACCAACATTCGACTCTTATGGGCTATGCGCTGCTTGCCTCCAATTCAAGGTAACATCGAAGCTAAAAACTCAAGGTAAGCTTTTGGTGAAAAGAAGGTAAGTAACTCTTTTATTTCTTTCTTTCATTTTTGTAAATTAAATCACCATCTCTTCAAAATCACTCTTTTTTTTCCACTTCATTTGTACATATTCGCTTCATTATGTTCTGATTTTTTCCACCTTCTTCATCTTTCACTTTCTCTCTAATTTTAACATAATTTTTTTTCCTTTTCTTAACTTAAAAACAGAGAAGAATCTTCGCTTTTCTTCTTAACGATTTCAATAAAGAACTGTAACGCTTCCATCGCAAACCCTCCTTGTGGATCACGACCCGCATAGCCACTTGCTATAGCGGAAGAATTGAGCACTTGCACATTTTTTATTCTTAAATCTAATATTCTGTAATTTGTGTGCAGGTTTAGCCTCAATCAGTTTGTTTCCCAAGTTGGCACGCACCACAAGTGCGGTCTTTCTCAAACTTCAAGTAAGGAATACCCTTCACCAATTCCTTAGAATTAATCCTAGAAAGATGGTCAAAAGATGCATGTCCTAATCTTCTATGCCAAAGCCAAGAATTTTCATCAAAAACATTCAAGCATTTAGTAGAACAATCCAAATTAAGCATGTCAATGATATAAACATTATCATCACGAAATCCGGTGAGAATACAATCATTGATTTTGCAATCAAAAATCTTGCAAGAAGAGTCATCAAAAACAACTTTAAGTTCATGATCACAAAGTTGACTTATACTAAGCAAGTTATGTTTTAAACCATTAACAAGAACAACATTTTCTATGATGGGAGATGCACCAATTTGAATGTTACCTATACCGATGATAGTGCCCTTGGAGTCAGCCTCATATTCTCTAAAGGTAAAGTCGGACCATGTGCTTTCATCACTATCGGGTCTAACATAGGGTTTGGTCAAGGATTTTGCAACTAAGCTACCTAAAGATTGTAAAAAGATAGTCATCCTAACCTTCCAAATAGAGAAATTAAGTCCATCAAATTTAGGAGCGGTTTTGATGTTGTCGGCCATGTTTACTAGTGTATGAATGAAGGAATGCAAATGTTGATTAGCAAATTTTTAGGATCTCTCTAAGGATGTTAAGCCAAACCTAGAGTCCAAGCTCTGATACCAATTGAAAATCACCTAGAGGGGGGTGAATAGATGATAATGCTAATCCATACACAATTAAAAATATGATGCAACAATCAACCAAAAACAAGACTAGAAGCCGAATACCCCATGAAGGGTTCTGAACTCCTTCCTCCTGATTCCTCTAGATATGAGTTGGAGGTGCGTAATGCAATCTTGTTGTATGAGTATTTGATTGACAATGTGATTATGCAACAAGTGAATATAACAATGAAAATGAAGAGCAAGTACAATGTAGCAAAAAAAATGTGAAGCAAGTAGATAAAGCAATGAATATAAAGTAAGTGATTGAAGCAAGAATTAGGAGCAAGAATATAATGCAAGAGATAAGAGCAAGTAAACCAAACGCAAACACCTAGAATTTTTTCGAGGTTCGAGCACCCAGCTCTACGTTCCCGCCTTCACCCAGAAGAATTTCTAACAAGTATAACTTCACAAAGAATTACAATCACACCGGAGTACTCAACTCCACAATCTCAAGTACAAGATCTCTCTTAGTGATCAAAAGATCACAAACTATCTTTTGCAAACACCTCTTTCCCTTACGAGAGCCCTATAGAGTAATGGATAGAATTGAAGCTCAAATAGTGTAAGTGGAAAAAGGAAATGAACTAGAGAGAGTTTAGAAAATAAAACTTCAGCGATGAGAGAATCTTCAGCACAAAAATCAAGAACCAAACTCTCTTGAAAGCTTTGAAAACTTTTGAAACTTTTTGTATATTGCTTGTTGTTGTTGTTATTAAAAACATAACCCTAATCACCTTTATTTATAGGAAAGGGTAGGGATTAAAAAGTAAACTCATATAATGTTAATTAGGAAGAATTTGACCCATAAAATATCCCCTAAATCCGTTTAGAAACGAAAAATACAAATTTAAAACGTGTTTAAAAGCTAGCCGTTATGGCTGAAACGGCTACCTCGGTCGACCGGCCGGTCGACCGGGATTCAAGCAAAAAGAGCCATTGCAGGCTCTCGGTCGACCGCCCGGTCGACCGAAACAAACAGAGAGTGACACCACTTCAGTCGGCCAGCCGCCCGGTCGACCGAAGTCTTCGGTCGTCTGCCCGGTCGGCCGAAGAACGTGCACACGGATACGTATCCAACCTGCCAGAAAACCAGTTGAGTTTCGGTCGACCGGCTCAGGCCAAAAGTCAAGACTGAACAAGAATTTTAAGGAGATTTTGATATCTAATAAAATATTTTGATTAGAGATATATATAAAACATAAAATTGAGTTTGTAATCAAAAAGGCTTTGTATTAAATTATTTTATATATATTTATAGGGAATATTTCTAGGAAATGCATGAGCGCAAAAACGTGTGTGTTGGAATATAGAGCTTCAATCCTAATCACTATTCTTTAACAAAACTATAAAACTAGAAACAAGACTAATGAAGTCTCATGAGCAATCTTGAAGTCTTGAACCATGCAAAGCCTAGCTAGAGCCTTCTCTTCTATGTTCCTTCCTTGATGTACCATAAGCCTTCTTTGCTCCATGAACTTAGAATTTCTTGCAAAAGCTAAGCAATGATCTCCAAACATGGTACAAAACCTGAAACTTATCTTGAACAAACTTATTAGTACCAAATAGCTCTTATTTGTTTTGTTATCATCAAAACTCTAAACAAATGGAGAGTGTAACCTTTTGGGCCTGGTCGACCGCAGAGAGCTTCTGCTCTCTGGAAAGCCCCGGTCGACCGGCAGAGAGCTCTGCTCTCTGTTCCAGGGTTCGGTCGACCGGGCCGGTCGACCGAGGCTCCAACGGTCGAATTTTTAACCATTGGCGGTCGACCGGGCCGGTCGACCGACAGCCGTCTGGGCTGAAAAATAGCCCCAACTGCTAGTTACTTTTGGGGCCTATTTATACCCCATTTTAAAGGCTGTTTTGATTAAGATTTTTTAGAGAAAAATTTTCCTTCTTCTCTAAGTAAGTTTTCAAAGAGTTTTTGGTTCACAGTTTTCATCTTTATTTGTTTCAAAAAGAGTTTGAAAAATCAAAAAAAAGGAAAGTCTTTTGGATTGTTTTTGATCTATATTTTCTATCTATTCTAGAAGTTTTCCCAAGAGTTTTTCTTTGAGTTTTTGATTTCCAAACTCTTTGTTTTGCACACTTGAGCCATATCTTGTTATCCTATCTATTTAGGATCTTTTATTTTGTGGAAAGAAGTTGTTTGTGGTTGAGATAGACGACCTAGTTGTAACCCTCCCTATATGTTGTATCCCTCTTGTGTAGAGGTTGATTGTGGAGTGGTGGTTGGCTCCCTCTAGTGAGAGGTGGGATTGTGGTTGGCTCCCTCTAGTGAGAGGTGGAGATTGGTTGTGTATCCCTCTTAGTGAAGGGGTGGATTCTTGGTTGTTTGGCTTAGGGTCTACCCCTCTTGTGTGAGGTGGTGTTTGTGTTGCCTCTGTGAGAGGTTGTATTGGTTGAGAGAGGAGTTGTGTACTCCTGGTTTAGTTGCCCCAAATCCTCGGTGGAGGTTCCCTGTGTGGGAGTCCTATGTGGACAAAGTTAGCGGATTGAAAATCCTTCTGGGTGAAGGCGGGGACGTAGAGCTGGGTGCTGAACCTCGAAACACATCTTGTTGTTTGCGTTTGATCCATTGACTCTAACTCTCTCTTTTATTTGTGCCATTGCATCATTTCATATTGCTCATTCATATTACATGCTTGGCTTGTGTGTGTGCGCCTCACTTGTGCTTAACCACGAGAGCTTCATATAGCGCCTCAACTCTTATTCAGAGGAATCAAGAGGAGTTAGTCCAGAGCCCTTCACCGGGAATTCGGCTACACTCGTTGGTTGCATAAAGTGTTGTTGCAATTTAATTTTAATTTTCGCATTTAGCTCATTAGATTAGCCGTACACCTATTCACCCCCTCTTAGTGTACCTTCAATTAGTATCAGAGCCTACGCTCCTGATATTAGGTTTAACCACGTAGGAGTGTAATCTTGGTTTTGCTAATCTATCATTTGCATTTGCACACTTATCTTGTTTACACACACTCATGGATTGCTTGTCACCTCCCATGTTTGATGTCTCCAACATTGACATGTGAAAATTTAGGATGTCCATGTATTTGAAAAACCTAGGCTTGCATGTTTTCCTTGCCGCTACCAAGAAATCCTATCTTGGTGATAGCAAGCATATTGAGGCCAATGCACAAGCCCTTAAGGCACTTAGAAGCACGCTAAACAAAGAATATCTTATGATTGTTTCTAACTGTGATTCCGCCTTTGCAGTGTGGAACACGTTGACCTCCTCCAAGCTTCAATTGCCAATCCAAACGGAGGATGAATCTAGTGGAGAATCCGAGCAACATTGCTACATGGTCCAAGGGAATGACTCCCTTAAAGTATATTCAGAATCTCAATTAGATAATGATGATGCTAATTCTTCTTGTGTGAATATGTTGATCCAAATGTTTTGAATGAAGAACTTTCTATTGTGTGTGAAAAATTGTTAGAAAAGTATAATCTTTTGAAAAAGAAGACTTTTGCTTTAAATAAAGAAAATGAAAATTTGTCTTCTAGACTTGATTTGGTTTTGTAAGAGAAGGAAGAGATGTCTAGTGAACGTGACTCACTTAAATCTCAACTAGACCTTGCCCTAAAGGAAAATGAGATTTTAAAAAATAGAAATGATTGTAATGATGTTTTGAAGAAAAATAAAGTTATATTGTAACGCCCCGATCCCACGGATACGGAGACGTCACTGCGACGTATATACGTAGGTCAGAAAATGCCCCCACGCATATACGCTAAACAATAAGTACAACAAGAATCAGAGCACACGACAAAGCGTGATATCCATACATATGCCAACATAAAAGTACAAGTACAAGTCATCACAAAATATGATAAAATATTACACATTACATGTATCTTTTATCACACCCAAGTTCAAAAGCAAAAGATACAATATAAACACAAAATGCTCACGAGTAGGATGAAGATCCCGTGAGTCAAAAAGAGAGATCTGGCACAAGGACTGGAGCTAATCGGCCTGCTCACTAAAGAAAGCTTGATCCTCTGTGGATGGCTCCACTTCGATCCAAGCTTCAGAACCTGAATATGCAAATCCAAGGGGGTCAAGACCTCATAACAATAATCAGGCTACAGCCAAATGGCATAAGAGACATAAATAAGTAAGGGGGAACAGTAAGATAAATATCAATCAGCAGGTAATGAAAGCATAAAGAGTAAGAGTCTGAATACAATAGATCCATAGTTAATGTCTTATTATTATTACTTGTCTTACTATGATATCTAGCTATGTGACCCAGCGTCCCAGCGCACATAGATCCATATCCTAGTAAAGCAAGGTTGTTATTGGAAACCAGCGGTTGTATCGACGAACTATGTTTACAGTGGATCCCGTACATGCCCGGGATAACGGTCCAGGATTGTTCCGTTGCTTGGTGACGGAAGCCAGCCGCTAGGCTAACAGGAGGGACTTATGTATGCCCTTTATCATGATAGTATTCAGGAAGAGGGAGCAAGCACTCCCCTCGGTCCCCTGGTGGCCCACAGGTCAGACCGGAACATGAGTTGCACAACATTCCTAAAACCACTGTAAACACGTACACATATCGATATTCGCATGTTTTCCCCCGACCCAATATAAGTTGGTCCATTTTATACAAAAGTCAAGTGTATCATGCTTGGTTCAAGTGATGGCATGATAAGTGGCGATATCCATTTATTAACAAGTTATGGAATGGGACTACACAATAATAAGTCATGAAGTAACAAGAAGTAATGTCCATCAAGTAATATGTCATGAAGTACCAGTTATGAAGCATAAACAAGGATAATATACTACATATGTATCAAGGGTAAGATCTAATTTCAGAAAAGAAATCAGCTATAATAAACAGCCTAAATTAGTCGACTAGGTGGAAGGGTTAGTCGACTAATAGGGATTTCTAGTCGACTACCAGTCTGAATTAGTCGACTAAAACTGGGTTCCAGAGAGTTGGATTTTGGTTTCAGGAAAGTTAGTCGACTAGGTGGAAGGGTTAGTAGACTAATAGTGACTACAAGTCGACTAACAGATACTTAAGTCGACTAAATCTGGGATACAGAGAGTTGATGTTGTATTTCAGGAAAAGTTAGTCGAATAGGGTAAAAGGGGTAGTCGACTAACAGTGGTTTCCAGAGAGTTGAGGTTTATTTTCAGAAAAGGTTAGTCGACTAATAACCAGGGTAAGTCGACTAAAACTGAGTTTCAAAGAAAGGTTATGGTTCAACTAGGTGGATTAGTCGACTAATCCCTAGGTCCAGTCGACTAATCGTGGCCTGAAAATAGCGTACAGAACAGAATTTGCTGGTCGAATTTGAAGGTCAAAAATGTGATTTTGAAGGCACAAGTGTACAAGATGTGGGAATACAAGTATACTAGGAAGTTCACAAGTCTTGGTGAGTAAAGATACTCACTTTGAACGGTTAAATCGAGGCTTTACGAGTTCCGAAAAGATCGTAGTCGACGATATCACCAACTTGATCCTTGGCGATGTTGCGGACGATCCCAATCCAAAGAAGTGGTGGTTGCTAGAGATGGAGAAGATGACCTAGGTGATGTTCTGGAAGTAGGTGGTTGAGGTTGAGATGGAGGAGGAGATGGTGAAGGCTAATTCTTTGTTGAAGTGAAGAAAAGAGTAATAGAAATGTAAAGGAAAGTTTATATAGGATTTTGATTTTGCAAAGGTGATGCAATTTATGTAGAAGAGAGGGGGCTTTGTGTAAATAGGGGAGGGGATGAGTGTCCCTCTTCTTGGCCACTTGGCCGGCCATGGGAGAGAGAGAAAGAGAGATTGCATTAAATGAGGGAGTAGGTGGGAGTTGGTGGAATTTTGGAGAAAAGTGAATTTTGGGAAAATAGAAAAACTTATGGTTGTGGAGGAAGGAAGGAAATTAAGAAAAAAGGAAAAAGGAAAGGAAATTATAAATGAAAATATTTTCTCTTGGATTTAAAATTTAAAAGACAAATTCCCGGGTTTAAGTCGAGGGTGCGGAAAACGTTTCGGAAAATACCGAAATCGTCCGAAATTCAAGTATCTCGGAACGACCCGAAAATTTTACCAAAAATCAAGAATAATATTTTAAGACTCATGGTGAAATTCGTTTGAAGAAATAATTTATAGTTTTAAAACTAAAAATCCCGGAATCAGTTATCTACCGACTCCGTTGGAATTTTCATAAATTCATAAAATTCTCAGAAAAAGTATTTAGATAGAAAATATGATTCTAAGAAATAAAGTCTAAAGGACCTTGTAGAAATTCCTAACTGTTTGTGAATTAAAAATCCGAGAATCGATCAGCGGCACTGGTCGACACCGGTTTTGAAAATATTTAATTAAATTCAGGAAAATTCCAGAAAATCATAGAAAATATATAATATTGGAAAATTATTTTTAAAACTGAAATCGGTCAAATACAGGAAGTAAATCGAAAAATACGATCGAAAAACTGAATACGCAACTAAGTACGTATTCCGGGAACGGGGTATTACAATCCATCCACCTTACAAAAATTTCGTCCTCGAAATTTCATAAAGTGAAAGGTAACGGTAAAGAAGGATAGCAGGAAGTGAAAGGCAGCAATAAAGAAGGATGAGAAGAAAGAGTTTACCAAATCAAGATGTGAAGAGTTGAGGGTAACGCTCACGGATAGCATCCTCTCGTTCCCACGTGGCCTCTCCTGGTGCATGTCTGTTTCAAGACACCAACACTAATGGTATTGCCTTATTCTTCAATGTCTTGACACTTCTGTCCAAAATGGCCATCGGTGGCTCTTGGTATGACAAATCCGGTCGTAGTTCCAGTTCGGAGTGATCCAGGATATGACTATCATCCTTCACATACTTCCTCAGCTGTGATACGTGGAATACATTGTGAACTCCGTCCAAAGATGGCGGTAACGCCAACCTGTAAGATACATCTCCCACTCGGTCCAAGATCTCGAATGGGCCGATATATCTCGGACTAAGCTTTCCACGAGTACCGAACTGGATTACTCCCTTCGTAGGTGATATCTTCAAAAACACATGATCCCCTGTCTGGAATTCCAATGGCCTTCTCAGTGTGTCTGCCCAACTCTTCTGCCGACTCTGTGCTGCCCTGAGGTGATCTCTGATAATCCTGACTTTATCTGTTGTCTGAATCAGGATCTCTGGTCCCAAAAGTCTCCTCTCACCGACTTCATCCCAACAAATCGGTGACCTACACTTCCTACCATACAATGCTTCAAAAGGTGCCATCTTGATACTTGCCTGATAGCTGTTATTGTAAGAAAATTCAGCCAAGTGAAGATGGTCTTCCCATGATCCCTGGAATTCAATCATGCAGGCCCGCAACATATCTTCAAGAATCTGGATAGTCCTTTCAGATTGTCCATCTGTCTGCGGATGATATGAAGTACTGAATTTCAGACGAGTCCCTAGACTTTCTTGGAGGCTTTCCCAGAAATGAGATCTGAATCTGGTGTCTCTGTCTGATACGATACTAACTGGAACTCCATGCAGACGAACTATCTCCTTCATGTACTTGTCTGCCAGAACCTCTGTTGTCTGACCTACCCTGAATGGTATGAAGTGAGCTGATTTGGTGAGGCGATCAATGATTACCCACACAGCATTATTACCTTTAGGACTGCGAGGCAATGCCGTGACAAAATCCATGGTGATGTGCTGCCACTTCCACTCAGGTATCGGTAAAGGTTGTAGAAGTCCAGCTGACCTCTGATGCTCTATCTTTATCTGCTGACAAACCAAGCACTTGGCAACATACTGGGCTATCTCCCTCTTCATAGCATTCCACCAAAACTGCTTCTTTATGTCCTGATACATCTTGTTTCCCCCTGGGTGTATGGAATATGCTGAACTGTGTGCTTCTGCTAGAATCTTCTGCCGAACTTCTCCTTGGGGAACACAAATCCTGCTGCCAAAATATAATGCACCATCTGGATGAATACAGATATCAGTCCTCAATCCTGCCTCTACCTGGGCTCGAAATGACTGCAATCTGGGATCTTCCTTTTGAGCTTCCTTGATCTCATCTATCAATGTTGACTGAATCTGCAAGGTCATGAACTGTCCTGCCTTATCAACTCCTTGTACCAACATTAAGTCCAGTCTGATGATGTCTTGAATCAACTCCTTCTGCTGAGTGAGTTGGACAAGCACTCTATTCTCTGGCTTCCTGCTCAGTGCATCCGGTACTGTATTGACCTTGCCTGGATGATATTGCAAGTCAATATCATAGTCCGCCATCAGCTCCAGCCACCGCCTCTGCCTCATGTTCAACTCCTTCTGTGAGAAAATATACTTGAGGCTCTTGTGATCCGTGTATATCAACACCTTATCTCCCAGAAGATAATGCCTCCAGATCTTCAAGGCAAATATAACAGCTGCCAGCTCCAAGTCATGAGTTGGGTAATTCCGCTCATGAGTCTTCAGTTGCCTGGATGCATAAGCTATGACATGATCATGTTGCATAAGTACACACCCCAGGCCTTTTCCTGATGCATCACTGAATATGACCATCCCTCCTCTTCCTGAGGGAGTCTTCAAGATTGGAGCTGAAATGAGCCTCTGCTTCAATTGCTCAAAAGCTGCAGTACATTCCTCTGTCCATATGTACCTTTCTCCTTTCCGAGTGAGTTGGTTAACGGGGCTGCAATCCTAGAGAAATCTTGGACAAAGCGTCTGTAATATCCGGCTAGTCCAAGAAAACTCTTAATTTCAGTCGCCGTCCTCGGAATTGGCCAATCTCTCACCGCCTGGATTTTGCTGGGGTCAACTGAAATTCCTTCTGCTGAAACTATGTGTCCAAGGAAGGCTATATTGTCCAACCAAAAGTCACACTTGCTCCTCTTAGCATGAAGCTGCTCCTGCTGCAGAGTCTGCAATACAATTCTCAAGTGTTCTGCATGCTCCTGTGGCTCTTTGAATAGATCAAGATGTCATCTATAAAAACCACTACAAACTGATCCAAATAGGGCGAGAACACTCTGTTCATCAAATCCATGAAAACTGAAGGGGCATTGGTGACTCCGAAAGGCATAACTAGAAACTCATAGTGGCCATAACGGGTCCTGAATGCCGTCTTCAGAATATCCTCTTTCCTCACCCTTAGCTGATGGTAACCCGACTGTAAATCTAATTTAGAGAATACTCGGCTCCATGAAGCTGATCAAACAAATCATCAATCCTTGGTAAGGGATACTTGTTCTGGATGGTAACTCTGTTCAATTCTCTATAATCAACACAAAGCCTCTTACCACCATCCTTCTTGTTTGCCAATAATACTGGAGCTCCCCATGGTGAAGTGCTTGGCCGAATCAATCCCTTATCAGAGTATTCCTGCAGCTGTTTCTTTAGAATCTCCAACTCCGCTGGTGCCATCCTGTACGGAGCCTTGGATATAGGAGCTGTTCCAGGCACAGTATCAATAGAAAACTCAATCATCCTTTCAGGTGGCAGTCCTGAGATCTCAGCAAACACTCCTGGAAATTCATCCCACACCGGTACTCCCTTCTGAACCTCCGAAGTAGTCAACCGAGTCTTTCTCTTAGTAGACTTCACTTCTCCACTAAATTGGAACTCCGGTTGAAGAGGGATCCTGAAAATAATCTTCTTCTCCCTACAGTCAATAACTGCATAATATTGACTGAGCCAGGTCATGCCTAAGATTACGTCGTACCCCTTGGTGTCTAGTACGAGCATATCTATGGCCAAGGTCTTATCACAAAGTTCTACTGGACAGTCAGCACAAACTCTAGAAGATATGACTACTCCATTCCCTGTACTAATCTCCCATTTGTGGTCTAAAGATCTAACAGGTATGGAATGCAATGCCACAAAATAATCTGAGATAAAACAATGTGAAGCACCTGAATCGAAGAGGGCTAAAATAGGTTTAGAATGCACCCTGATATTACCTGTTATCACCTCCTCAGAAGTCTCAGCCTCTACTTCCGTCAAGTAGAAGGCTTGACCCCTTCCACGCCCTGCAGCAGTCCTAGCTCCTCTCTGGACTGGGCGAATAGCTTGCTGTGGAGGAGGGGGAGGAACTCTCCTGATCATCGGTCCTTGATTCCTCTGTCTCGGTGGCCCTGGAAGTGCTCTCTGTCCATTCGGTCCCGGCAGTGCTGGCAAAGCTTGGCCGCTATCCCCGTTCTCCTGTGTGGACAGGCTTCTATGGAATGGTCTCGGGAACCACACACCAAGCATAATCCATTTGCCCTACGGCAATTCTGACGAATATGGCCTGGTTTCTGACAATAGCTGCAGAAGGAAAAAGGTTGGGCCGTCTGGTAGGGAGCTGGTCTGAATGGTTGCCTCATTGTCTGAACCTTCGCTGCTCTGTATGGGCCTCCTCTTCCCATAGGTGGAAATGGCCTCTTCATGGCCTGGTTCCTCATCTGGTTCTCTTGCTTCTTCTCCAGTCCACGCTCTACCTCCCGAGCTATGGTGAGAACTTCTGAATAAGTCTTCAGCTGCTGGGGCATTAGGAAAACTTGGATGTCCATCTGCAAGCCCTGCTGAAACCTACTAGCCCGCTTCTCCTCATCAGTTACCATGTACGGAGCAAAGCGGCTAAGTCTGAGAAATTCCGCGGCATACTCATCCACGGATCTATTCCCTTGCTGAAGTCTGATGAACTGCTCTTCCATGTCCTTCTGAGCAGTGGCAGGGAAGAATCTGCTATAAAAGCTCTTGGAGAATGTGTCCCAGGTGACAGGCTTCTCCAATCTGGCCTCCTCAGCTAGCCACCAAGTTCTGGCTATATCCTTCAATTGAATCTTAGCAACCTCCACCTGATTCTCCTTTGGAACTCGAGCTGCATTCAATAAGTCTGTGGTGTCTGTCAGCCATTGCTCAGCATCCAGGGGTTTCTCTTCACCCGTGAATATGGCTGGTTGCAGCCGTCTGAAGTCTGAAATATTTCCCGGCCTCTGTTCCTTTGGAGCTGCCAATTCTTGCCGGAGGAGTTCCGTCTGTTGCTGCTGGTTCTCCATCATCGTCTGAATGACCTTCAGAATGTCCACATTCTCTCCCGTGGGTCCATTCGATGCTTGCCCGGAATGGTTTCGTCCCGTCCTTCTCTCCATACCGAATTGGGATAAGATAACTGGAATTTGGAAACAAATGGAAGGAGTTTAGGACACAAGGAAAGGAATCAAGGAGGGATCAAGAAGGACTAGATAACTTTGTACATTGTAGTTGGCAATAGCAATTTACTAGAATTTGCTGCTTGATTGTACTATAGGTGTGAGAGCCTAGGCTCTGATACCAACCTGTAACGCCCCGATCCCACGGATACGGAGACGTCACTGCGACGTATATACGTAGGTCAGAAAATGCCCCACGCATATACGCTAAGCAATAAGTACAACAAGAATCAGAGCACACGACAAAGCGTGATATCCATACATATGCCAACATAAAAGTACAAGTACAAGTCATCACAAAATATGATAAAATATTACACATTACATGTATCTTTTATCACACCCAAGTTCAAAAGCAAAAGATACAATATAAGCACAAAATGCTCACGAGTAGGATGAAGATCCCGTGAGTCAAAAAGAGAGATCTGGCACAAGGACTGGAGCTAATCGGCCTGCTCACTAAAGAAAGCTTGATCCTCTGTGGATGGCTCCACTTCGATCCAAGCTTCAGAACCTGAATATGCAAATCCAAGGGGGTCAAGACCTCATAACAATAATCAGGTTACAGCCAAATGGCATAAGAGACATAAATAAGTAAGGGGAACAGTAAGATAAATATCAATCAGCAGGTAATGAAAGCATAAAGAGTAAGAGTCTGAATACAATAGATCCATAGTTAATGTCTTATTATTATTACTTGTCTTACTATGATATCTAGCTATGTGACCCAGCGTCCCAGCGCACATAGATCCATATCCTAGTAAAGCAAGGTTGTTATTGGAAACCAGCGGTTGTATCGACGAACTATGTTTACAGTGGATCCCGTACATGCCCGGGATAACGGTCCAGGATTGTTCCGTTGCTTGGTGACGGAAGCCAGCCGCTAGGCTAACAGGAGGGACTTATGTATGCCCTTTATCATGATAGTATTCAGGAAGAGGGAGCAAGCACTCCCCTCGGTCCCCTGGTGGCCCACAGGTCAGACCGGAGTATGAGTTGCACAACATTCCTAAAACCACTGTAAACACGTACACATATCGATATTCGCATGTTTTCCCCCGACCCAATATAAGTTGGTCCATTTTATACAAAAGTCAAGTGTATCATGCTTGGTTCAAGTGATGGCATGATAAGTGGCGATATCCATTTATTAACAAGTTATGGAATGGGACTACACAATAATAAGTCATGAAGTAACAAGAAGTAATGTCCATCAAGTAATATGTCATGAAGTACCAGTTATGAAGCATAAACAAGGATAATATACTACATATGTATCAAGGGTAAGATCTAATTTCAGAAAAGAAATCAGCTATAATAAACAGCCTAAATTAGTCGACTAGGTGGAAGGGTTAGTCGACTAATAGGGGTCTCTAGTCGACTACCAGTCTGAATTAGTCGACTAAAACTGGGTTCCAGAGAGTTGGATTTTGGTTTCAGGAAAGTTAGTCGACTAGGTGGAAGGGTTAGTCGACTAATAGTGACTACAAGTCGACTAACAGATACTTAAGTCGACTAAATCTGGGATACAGAGAGTTGATGTTGTATTTCAGGAAAAGTTAGTCGACTAGGGTAAAAGGGGTAGTCGACTAACAGTGGTTTCCAGAGAGTTGAGGTTTATTTCCAGAAAAGGTTAGTCGACTAATAACCAGGGTAAGTCGACTAAAACTGAGTTTCAAAGAAAGGTTATGGTTCAACTAGGTGGATTAGTCGACTAATCCCTAGGTCCAGTCGACTAATCGTGGCCTGAAAATAGCGTACAGAACAGAATTTGCTGGTCGAATTTGAAGGTCAAAAATGTGATTTTGAAGGCACAAGTGTACAAGATGTGGGAATACAAGTATACTAGGAAGTTCACAAGTCTTGGTGAGTAAAGATACTCACTTTGAACGGTTAAATCGAGGCTTTACGAGTTCCGAAAAGATCGTAGTCGACGATATCACCAACTTGATCCTTGGCGATGTTGCGGACGATCCCAATCCAAAGAAGTGGTGGTTGCTAGAGATGGAGAAGATGACCTAGGTGATGTTCTGGAAGTAGGTGGTTGAGGTTGAGATGGAGGAGGAGATGGTGAAGGCTAATTCTTTGTTGAAGTGAAGAAAAGAGTAATAGAAATGTAAAGGAAAGTTTATATAGGATTTTGATTTTGCAAAGGTGATGCAATTTATGTAGAAGAGAGGGGGCTTTGTGTAAATAGGGGAGGGGATGAGTGTCCCTCTTCTTGGCCACTTGGCCGGCCATGGGAGAGAGAGAAAGAGAGATTGCATTAAATGAGGGAGTAGGTGGGAGTTGGTGGAATTTTGGAGAAAGTGGAATTTTGGGAAAATAGAAAAACTTATGGTTGTGGAGGAAGGAAGGAAATTAAGAAAAAAGGAAAAAGGAAAGGAAATTATAAATGAAAATATTTTCTCTTGGATTTAAAATTTAAAAGACAAATTCCCGGGTTTAAGTCGAGGGTGCGGAAAACGTTTCGGAAAATACCGAAATCGTCCGAAATTCAAGTATCTCGGAACGACCCGAAAATTTTACCAAAAATCAAGAATAATATTTTAAGACTCATGGTGAAATTCGTTTGAAGAAATAATTTATAGTTTTAAAACTAAAAATCTCGGAATCAGTTATCTACCTACTCCGTTGGAATTTTCATAAATTCATAAAATTCTCAGAAAAAGTATTTAGATAGAAAATATGATTCTAAGAAATAAAGTCTAAAGGACCTTCTAGAAATTCCTAACTGTTTGTGAATTAAAAATCCGAGAATCGATCAGCGGCACTGGTCGACACCGGTTTTGAAAATATTTAATTAAATTCAGGAAAATTCCAGAAAATCATAGAAAATATATAATATTGGAAAATGATTTTTAAAACTGAAATCGGTCAAATACAGGAAGTAAATCAAAAAATACGATCGAAAAACTGAATACGCAACTAAGTACGTATTCCGGGAACGGGGTATACATATATCTTCAAAACTTGATTTTGTTGTAAAAGAGAATGATTCTTTGAAAATAAAAATTGCTTCAATTTCAAAAGATTTAGAAGTTTGTTTAAAGAAAAATGAATCTTTGAAAAATGATATAGATTCACATGTTTGCCATGCTAGTGTAGCTTCACTTTCTAGCTCACCTATTGCATGCTCCACTTCTTCTAACATTGAAAATGATATAAACTTGTTAAAGAAGAATATGGATTGTTTGGGCTCCACTTTGAGCCATTGTGCCAAGAACCATACACGCTTGGAATTCATGTTTCGCAAGAAACAAATTCCATCTATGCATGCACACAAACCACGACATACACATGCTCCTCACGTTCATGTACACAACGCTATGTATGCTCATGTGTACATTTGTACACATTGTGGACGTAAGGGTCACCTTACTAAATTTTGCTATGATAAGATACATGATGTAAATTTAGCAACTAAGTTTGTTTGGGTTAGGAAAGGAACTAACCCCATGGACCCAAAAGAGTATGGGTACCAAAGACCACCCCTATGCTACTTAATGTAGGTGTGGGCTCTCGCATGACGTGAGAGCGATGGTACCTTGAGGTGGATGCGTTCCGAGCTTAAAGAGGACAATTTGGATGCATCACTTTCAAGGGGAGTTTGGTGGAAAGACCACCTTATTTTGGAGGCATGGAGAGTTGCCCTCATGGTTTTGGTAACGGTCTCTTACTCCTCATTTATGTTTACATGCTTTTAGATCATTCATTTATAACATGTCTTGTTTTAATGTTCATTATGCATATGCCATGTTTATTAGATTAGTGATATACATGATTAGTATTTGAGACACCCATGTTTATATGGATTTATATCTTTGTGTTCTCACATTTGTTTTAACTAATGTGTATGTCCTAGATCTAATGCATATGCATTTGTCATAATGATCATATGTATGTTTATGAGTTTTTGTTTTGATTTCTATGCTTCATGTTTTGATTACTTATTTGAATGTTAGTTTTCATTAAAACTAGGATATATACTTGTACATATAATGAGCTACAAATAGACTATTAGATGTTTGTGCTTGAACGCTCATTTGTGTCGATTAGATGTACTAGTATAGTCTAGTTTTGATGATTCATACATTTGACTTGTATTCCCATTTTTATGCATGTTTGTCATGTTTATGTGTTTAACTTCATGTATATGTCTATTTTGTCTAAACTATGAGATATACATATACATCCTTGAGCTACTTGCCTTCATGCATATACATTTGTGGACTCGTTTATAGTTGGATATGTATGTATACTTTAGTTTGTACATGACATACATATACCTTGAAGAATTTTAGTTTTGATGATTTTTATGTTTAAGGAATTTTGAGCTTAATTGACTATTTTCATGATAATGGGTTTCACATAACTTGTACACTCACTTTATTTAAATGTTTTCTCATGATTTTGTTTTCATGAGTACAATTTGTGATTTATAGACCATTGAGTGTTTAATGATCATATGATTTACATGTTTTTCATGAAATATATTTTTGTTTTATTCCTTACTTTAAAGATTTCATACTAGTTTACAAATTTTTCATATAACTAGTTCATATTCTTCATATGGTAGAGTTTTTCAAACATACTATATTTTCAAACCTATTTTTGAAAACCCCTACCCATTGAAGGGCGGTTGGTTGGGAGACCATGCCTTGTATGCCTATTGAAAATCTTTTATCTTGAGCATGTAAAGGGTGGTTATTATGAGTTATATACTTGATTTACATTATTATTTTCAATTGGTATCTCAATTGATATTTTTTTTGTATATACTCATATTTTGTTTTCTATATATGTATGCTTCAATTCAAATAATATCAATTCCTATTGATATTGTCTTTTCATACATATATATGTTTTGAAAATCAAGCACAAATAAATCATATATATGTATAAAAATACATATTTATTTGTGCTTGATTCTCAAAGATATTTACTTGTTTAAAGCACAAAGTTTGTTTATGCTAAGCTTGAATCTTAAAATTTGATTTACTATGATATCTCAAAATTTTTTTTAATAAAAAAATAAAAATGTTTTGATTTATATTGCCTATATGCAAGAGGAGCTTAACATCTCTTCTACATATAGATTCATGTTGAGTGTATCTTATATTGAGGAGCTTGATAACTCTTCTTTATGCGGTACACGTGTGTAGGGGGAGCTTCACATCTCCTGTTATGCATTGCATATTATGTGTTATGTGAATTAGGGTTTGTCATCCTTTCTTCATGTAATGCATGTATGTAGGGAAGTTAACTTAGCGTCTTCCTCTTCATGAATGTATATCACATATATCTTTTATTGATTGATTTGAGTTCACCTCTTTGTGAGGGAGAACATTGTTTTTGTGTTTACTTTAACCCCTTTGTTGATGATTGACAAAAAGGGGAGAAGTATTTGGTATATATGCATGTTTTTTCTTACTTTATTCATAAAGGGGGAGAAGGATTTATGTTTATGCATATATGTTTTGTTTAGCAAATAGGAGAAAAAGGATTTGATGTGTTTCATGCTTGTTTATGCATGTTTATCTTCTTATATTTGCATACATGTTTATGAGTTTTCATTGTATATTTAGTGTTTATTGCTATGCATGAGTTAAGGGGGAGCTTCTTTGAAGCTTAACTTTAATCCATGCATATATAACTCCATGAGTTTTGTCATCATCAAAAAGGGGGAGATTGTTGGCCCAGAGGCCTTCCACTTTAGTTTTGATGATGATTAACTCATGTAGTTATGTTTACTAATAATCTTGTGATGTTCAGTTTCAAATCTTTAACCAAGATATTAGTAGGTGATTAGCTTCAACAAAGGTGTTTTGGAGCTTCTCACATGGTGATTCAAGAGCCCGAGCAACAAAGTCATATCTAGCACTCGTTGGAGTCATGCTCGGTGGATCACGGTTTGGATTGAGTCGGCTTGAAGACGGAGTTCGTCAAGAAGACTTCGGTACATAGTTTAGTTTTATGTTTAGATCCATTTGTAAAGACTAGATAGTGTGATATGCTCAAGTTCACAACACACACATTTGTTTAAGTTTTCATGTTTTGGTTTTCGGTTTTGGTTTAACCGATCTTGGTTTTTATGAATAGATAGATTCAAAGCAAGTTTACATTGTTCAATGTATATTAGATATGTTCTATATACATCTATACTTCAACTATTTAACAAACTTATTTTGATATGCCTATTCATGTGTTTGGAATTTTGTGCTTTAACAAAGCATATTTTCGAATTTAATATCAAAAATAATGATATATGTATCTTTCATGTATATTGGATTATATCCATATACAACATGCTTCAATGTTGTTTCATATCATGTTTTTGTATTTGGATGAGTTTTGAATAAAACGAATTTTCAATTCAAATATTCAAGTTTTAGAAAATACAGTTTTTGGTTTTCGGCAAAATTTGTAAGTTACAAAAATGGTTCAAAAAGTTTGAAATTTGTGTTGAAAATTTTCACACATGTTTGTATATCAATGTATTATACTGAACTTATTTTTGTGGATTTTTAGAAATTTTATGGGATTTATTTGACAAATACAAGCCAAGTTTTCAATCCCTAGATTAGTCTGATCTGGCTTCTGCCGGTCGACCGGATCGGTCGACCGAGCTTGAAGTCGGTCGATCGAGTCGGTCGACCGACGTGCACAGAACGTGCAGGCCAGGTCTGCTGGAGGGCCGGTTGACCGACCCCGGTCGACCGCAGAGAGCTTCTGCTCTCTGAAAAGCCCCGGTCGATCGGGTTGGTCGACCGGCAGAGAGCTCTGCTCTCTGTTCCAGGGTGCGGTCGACCGGGCCGGTCGACCGAGGCTCCAACGGTCGAATTTTTGACCGTTGACGATCGACCGGGCTGGTCGACCGACAGCCGTCTGGGCTAAAAATCAACGACTAGTTTCTTTTGGGGCCTATTTATACCCCATTTTAAAGGCTGTTTTGGTTAAGATTTTTTAGAGCAAAATTTTTCCTACTTCTCTAGTGTTAAAATAGCAAGTTTTCAAAGAGTTTTGGTTCAAAGTTTTCATCTTTATTTGTTTCAAAAAGAGTTTGAAAAATTAAGAAAAAGGAAGTCTTTTGGGATTGTTTTTGATCTATATTTTCTATCAATTCTAAAAGTTTTCTCAAGAGTTTTTCTTTGAGTTCTTGATTTTCAAACTCTTTGTTTTCCACAGTCAAGTCATATCTTGCTATCCTAGCTATTCAGGATCTTTTATTTTGTGGAAAGAAGTTGTTTGTGGTTGAGATAGACCACCTAGTTGTAACCCTCCCTATATGTTGTATCCCTCTTGTGTAGAGGTTGATTGTGGAGTGGTGGTTGGCTCCCTCTAGTGAGAGGTGGAGATTATGATTAGCTCCCTCTAGTGAGAGGTGGAGATTGGCTGTGTATCCCTCTTAGTGAAGAGGTGGATTGTGGTTGTTGGGCTAAGGGCATACCCCTCTTGTGTGAGGTGGTGTTTGTGTTGCCTCTGTGAGAGGTTGTTTTGGTTGAGAGAGGAGTTGTGTACTCCTGGTTGTAGTTGCCCCAAATCCTCGGTGGAGGTTCCCTGTGTGGGAGTCCTGTGTGGACAAAGTTAGTGGATTGGAATCCTTCTTGGTGAAGGCGGGGACGTAGAGCTGGGTGCTCGAATCTCGAAACACATCTTGTTGTTTACGTCTCTCTCTTTTATTTGTGCCATTGCATCATTTCATATTGCTCATTCATATTATATGCTTGGCTTGTGTGTGTGTACCTCACTTGCGCTTAATCACGAGAGCTTCATATAGCGCCTCAACTCTTATTCAGAGGAACCAAGAGGAGTTAGTCCAGAGCCCTTCACCGGGAATTCGGCTACACTCGTTGGTTGCATAAAGTGTTGTTGCAATTTAGTTTTAATTTTCGCATGTAGTTCATTAGATTAGCCGTACACCTATTCACCCCCCTCTAGGTGTACCTTCAGCTA
Organism: Agave tequilana; assembly: GCA_038442645.1. Taxonomy (NCBI): domain Eukaryota; kingdom Viridiplantae; phylum Streptophyta; class Magnoliopsida; order Asparagales; family Asparagaceae; genus Agave; species Agave tequilana. The sequence goes on along the minus strand of JAVJIF010009066.1, from coordinate 100,689 downwards.
CCACGAAACCCATAAAGGTGCAGGACCTAAAACCTAGGTAGCTAGCCTGAGAGTGGGCAGAAACCCAGAGTCGGTACAGGGGTACCTGTACTGTTTGTACCACACATGCATAATTATGATGTCATCTACACTATTACAAGTATTACAGTACATTAGTCCAATACAAGTCAAGACATGTCCACAGAATATAACACACCCACACCCATGCAATCACATTGGACTGATTAAAGATACAACACAATACAAAATCCGATACAAGCTCAATTATGTGAGGAAAGCCACTCGCCTAAAACACAAATTTGAAAACTCCGCGCGCCCGAGCCTCCGAGCGAGGAAATACCTGAAGCGAGAGAATGAGCGGGGGTTTGGCCCCTTGATGGCCGTTGGCCCCTAGGGTGGTGCGCCAGCCTCCTAGGGAGGCTAAGGAGGTAGCGTCCTAGGGGAGAGAGGAGAGGGAGAGTGGAAGAGAGTTGTGATGGAGAAGGTGTTTTGTAGTTGGTGGTGTTGGAGGAGTCAGATTTTGAAGGAGAAATGAAAAGAAAATTAAAGGAGGTGATAATGATGATGATATTGGAGTTGAAATAGCGGAGATGGAGGTGGTGTTGTGATGGTGAGAGTGAAGATGATGGTGATGGGGAGGGAAATAGAAGAGGTGATGGTGAAGAATGAGTTGTAGTGGTGGAGATGTTGATGTTGGTGAAGATGTTGGAGTTGTCGTAGGAGTAGTCGCCGGAATGGTCGCTGGAGATGTTAGCAGAGATAGGTTGGCCAGCCTTGAGCTTAAGGTAGTGGCTAGCCTAGGATGTGGAGAGGTCGTTGTATTTTTGTAGAGAGATTTGGTGGCCGTGGTAGGTTTTAGGAGATGAAAATGAAGATGTATTAGTATGATGGAGCTCTGGAGTTTGAGGTGGAAAAAATGGAGGTGGTGGAGGAAGAAGATGACGGTGAAGTGTTGTTATAGTTGTAGTAAAAATGAAGGAGGAGTTGGTGGTTGTGGGGTTTTGATGGAGGAATGAAAGTGAAAGGAGAAGGAAATGAAGGTACTTTGGAGTTGGAGTTTAAAGGAGAAGAGAAAGGATTAGGGCTAGAGTTTTTCTGTGAAATGGTGAAGGGATGAGGTGGATTGGCCGGCCTAGCTGATGGGAGAGGGTGATGAGTAAGTTGGGATATTTTGGTGGAATGTAATAGAATGTAGTGGAAGTGTTTAGAAGTTGTTGGAAGGAAAAGGAAGGAATAAAAGGAAAAAGGAAAAGAAAAAAAGAATTGAAGAAAAAGAAGAAATAATTTGAATGGTGGAATCCCGGATTTATTGGCGGATGCGAAAAAATTTCGAAAAGATTTTGGAAACGCCCGAAAATCAAGTATCTCAGAAAGCTCCCTAAAAATTTTCAAAAATCAAGAATATTATACTAGTCATCACAGTGAATTCAAATTCAAGAAATTCAATCCTATTTTCAAATTTAAAATCCTAAAATCTATCATCAATACTGGTCGACACTTGACTCTGGTCGAATTTTGAAAAATTTAAAAAATCTCAAAAAATGCATTAAGATAGTAAATATTATTCTAAGAAAAAAATGTGAATGCGATTTCTAGAAATTTGACTCCATTTGCAATTTAAAAATTCAAGATTCAATCAGCGGTACTGATCAATCCCGATTTTGGAGATTTTATTAAAATAATTCTAAAAAATTTTGAAAAATCATGAAATTCTAAATATCAAAAAACAATATTTGAAACTGAAATCGATCAAATCTGACCACTGAAAAGACCCAATCGAGCAATACACTAAGATCCGGTCCCGGTTCAGATTAAGGCTGACTCTGAATCCACGAATCTGGATCGAATGCAAAACGATCGCATAAATAATCATAAAACAAAAACAATTGCGGAAAGTAAATAAAATAATATAATGAAAAAAAACTGAATACGTATCTAAGTACATATTCTGGGAACGGGATGTTACATTCTACCCACCTTATGAAAATTTCATTCTCGAAATTTCGATAAGGAGAAAATGAACATAGGAAAGGATAAGGATGAGATTATACCAATTAAGATATGACTAACTAAGGCTAGTGCTCATAATCGACTGACTCATAACTCTGAGCCTAGACATCTCCTGCACTTCCTGCTGTATTTTGCTTCGGACAGTGTATTTTTATTATTGAACTGATATCTGTAAATAAGAGAATTATGCCTGACGAGGATAATTAAGAATTTGAATGGTCCGATTGGACTACCCGGTCTGCCTGAGAGTGATAAGATAAGCTGGATATAACAAGGGTCTCTAAACTTCTCTGAAGACTTTAACCAAATAGCGATTGGAATCCCGTGTCTTTCTCCAACACAATAATAACTGGAATATAGCGTAGCTGAACTATCTCTCTCATATAATTATCTACCAGAACTTCAATACACTGACCCATTTATAAAATAAGTTAACTTCAAAACTAGCCAACTTTCAATACCTAAATGCTGTTAGAATCAACAGAGATTACTTCTCTCAAATAGATGAGACCCTAAAGATATGATACTCACCTATTCAGAACTTATACTTACTCATTGTGGCATGAAATTGTTCCCGATGGAGAGTTCGTAATAAGATTACTAGATATTCTATCTGTTCTCTGTCATTCTGAAAATAGATCATAATGTCGTAGATAAAGAAAATCTAATAAATTGATCACAGATACATAAATAGAGAACAACTGATAATAATGAGTTCTGAATACTGGGTGTCAATTACTCTGAGAAGCATAACTAAGAATTCATAATAACTGCCTTCTGAATATTAATCCGACTATAAATTAATTATCTAGTGAGTACCCAAATCCTGCAACGTTGGCCAAATAGATCGCCGAAAAAATTATGATAAGCTTGTTCAGACACAGCAAGAAAATCCAGTTCATTAAATCCATGAAACAAAGCAGGAGAAATTCAAGAAATGAGGCTAGAGTGCTAAACTCTATCGGACCTAGCCATGAGCGAAGCTAAACTCAGGTGGGGCCTTTACGTAACACAACATCAGGTGCTAAGCATTAGGGTGCGGCGGAGCTAACACTCTGAGAGGCTCGCACTTGACAGAGCTCACGCGGCAAAGCCAGCGCGTAACACATTGCTAAATGTTAAGCGCCAGGGTACAACAAACCCTCGCTTGATTGAGCTCGCATGGCTAGAACACGACTCTCAATTGGTGAGGCCAGCGAAGTCCGTGACTCATCAAATTCATAAAATGTTATGGTCCCGAAGAACACGATCAGGAATCTACAATAACCGAAATGAGTCTGGAATGCTATCTTCTGGATGTCAATCTTATGGCAGATCAATTCTGAAAATACATGAGCTTTCTAAAGTTGATAAAAGAGAACGTGATTGCTACTTGAATAATATGAATATGACTACGTAGCTTTGTTCGACAGAAATCTTGAATCTGGGAAGTTTCACACTGACCCTCTTCGTGTAGTGGCATAATCTGTATACATTATGACTATCCTACTTTCTGTACGGATTCTCACTTTCTGTGCTAATCCCCATAGAATATCCATATATATATATATATATATATATATATATATATATATATATATATATATATATATATATATATATATATATATATATATATATATATATATATATATATATAAAATGTGGAGTCGAAGAACAACCCGATATAAGATAATATAATGCACTAGAATCGAAGAATACTGGAATAAGATGAGGACAATCACATCTGTCCTATCGCTACCTCACTAGTCTACCCATATCTTAAGTTAGTATAAAGGCTACGAAAATCGGAACAGTAAAAATGGAAGAGATAGGAATCAGCATGAAAAAAGGGAGGTGGACACAGAAAACTAAGTTGATGATAATAGTATAATAAAGTGGGTATAATAAAGAAGACCCACCAACTTAGAACATGATAATTTGGGGTTAATAGTTACGGGTGGCACCTTCAGTGTTCCCGTTCCAGATATTGGGCTCTATATCTATTACTTCATCTGACGCCTAGGATTCTTCTATTGACAAATTATAAACTTGGCCTCTTCCAGCTCTTGCCCCTCTCTGTGACTGATCGTGCTGCTACGGCAAGAGTGGGACTCTTCTGCCAACGGCTTCTGGGTTCCTTCTCAGTAGTGGGTTTGGAAGTGCTGGGGGTGCTGCTCGCGCCGGAAGTGTTCGATTAGTCCTTTTGAGCAGACAATTACTTATCGAATGATCTCCATACCCACATATCAAACACAGTCCTTTGGCAATCTGACATTTGCGTTGAATGTGTCCAGGTTTTTGAATATACTTGCATATTACCTGCTGAAGGGGCTACTGGAACAGACATTTAGCCTTTGGCACATTATTAAATCTAACTAGTATTCCTCTATCCATTACCGGGTATTCTCTGTCCATCTACTGGAATGTCCGCTTGACTTGTCCTGTTCCTGATCCCGGTTCTTCTTTTTCAGACCCGGCTCGACTTCACTTGCTATAAGGAGGATTTGAGAGTATGTCTTTAGTTGCTGGGGTATAAGGAGTATCTGGATGTCCATCTTCAAACCCTACTGAAATCTTCCAGCTTGGTTCTCTTTGTTAGACACCACGTATGGCGCGAACCAGCTAAGTCTCAAAAACTCTGCAACATATTCATCTACTGTTCGGTTCCTCCGCTGCAATCTGATAAATTATTTTTCCATCTCCTTCTGAGTTATTGCGGGGAAGAATTTCTCATAGAAACCCTTCAAGAATTGGTCCAAAGTAATGGGCTTCTCCTATCTCACTTCTTCCTCCAGCCACCATGTTCTGCCTACATCCTTCAACTGTATCTTGGCCACTTCCACCTAGTTCTCGTCAGGGATTCGGGCTGCCTTCAGAAAATTTGTCATGTCTACCAACCACTGCTTTGCATTTAGGGGCCTTTTCATGCCTGAAAAGATCGTTAGCTGTAATCTCCTGAAATCTGATATATTGCCTGACTTCTGTTCCCGGGGTGCAACAAATAATCCTTGACGCAAGAGCTCTATCTGCTTCTGTTGACTCTTTATCATAGCTTGAAGTACCCTTATCATGCTAGCATTCTCTCTGCTAGGACAATTATGTGTTCCCCGTATTTCTATATCTGAGTTGGTTTAAGAATAGCGAAAAAGTGAAAAACGGAAGAAAGAAAGAGCTTTAGGATTCAAAGGAAGGATTATCAAGATGAAATAGATAACTCTGTACTTGTAGTTGAATTGTATAATCAGGTCTCATGCATTACAGCTGTAAATTTTCATTAATTTGCCGACTGGTTATACTGAGGATATTAGAGTCTAGACTCTGATACCACCCTGTAACACCCAGATCCTGAGGGTACGGAGACGTTATGCGACGTATATATATAGGTCAAAAATGCCCTCACATATATACGCTAAACATCAGTACAAGAAAAAATGAGAGTTCGAAAATACGTGGTGCATTATAAATTCTAACATATGAGTACAATTACAAAGTTATCACCAGATGTGATACAATATTACAAGAATATTACATCGTTGATAGCACAATTATTAGAATACAAAAAGATATATAAGTATGAACAGTACAAAGGGCGCTCATGAGTTACAGAAGGAAAACTCGAGAGACGAGCAAAGAGCTTGGAGGGATAGGACCTTAGACGGCTTATCGATAATCCACGCTATTGCTGTGCTATTCTGATCAGCAATCAGGAGAATTCACAAGCTCCAAGCTTCATGATCTAGATATGAGGATCCAATAGAGTCAGAAACTCTCCAACGAGTAGTGTGGTGAATGCCAAGTAGCATGCAGGGACAAACACGAGTGTATCGATAAATCCAAGTCCAAGAGCATGCATTGAAAATTGTGTCTTGAGCACAGACATACAAGAGCAGGTAGAGAGATAGTAAATGATGTCGAGCAGGGAACATACATGGTATAATATGATAAGAACAGGAGAGCAGGGGAATAAAACACTAGCGGTAAGGCAGGATGAAACATATATAATATAAAAAATAATATAATAATAACAAAACTAGAAATCTGAAGTAAAACTGGATGAAAGCGAATATAGCAAAACCAGTGGTACAAACCCAGTTTACGGCTTCATGATATAAGTACGTCGAAGGAATAATCGAGACAAGAAAACCCTCATGTATATACCATATATCTCATGTCATCGTAAACTAAGCCCGTATGACCCGAATTGCAAAACATATAATGAATTATTAATTGACATCTTTTATTATTATAGCTTGTCCTACTCAAATGTCTAGGCATGTGGACTAGCGTTCCAACACATATATATCCACATCTGAGTAAAGCAAGGTTGTTATTGAAAACTGATGATGAGACTCATGAATTACGTTTACAATAGGTCCCGTGCCTATCCGTAACAACGACCCAATAACCTGACAATTAGTTAGCCTGTGCTGCTAAGCACTCATGATGAATACATTACAATAGCTGGTGTGTAAGAACTACCCCACCTGGAACACCTGGGGCCTACAGGTAGAACCTCAAGATTTTAGTTGCACAACATCCTTATATCAATGTAAACAAAATCACAATTGAAGTCCATTAGTTTTTTCTTTACCCAGTATAAGTTGACCTTTTTATAATTTATTATGTAATTATCAATTTACAAATTATCAATTTATGGGAATAGGAGGGCAGGACATGATCAGAATTTAGGAATACAAGAGTACATGTATAACAGGAGTACATGAGTATTTTAGATTCAGGTCACTGTATATATAATACAGGATAACATGTCACTATATAAATAAAGGATAACATTTACAAGATTCCCGTAAATGTGATAATCACAGGTCAAGTGTTAACATGACAGGTGGTAGGTGATAAGTGACAAGTGATTCATAATAAAGGCAGGTGATAAGTAGTAGCATGGTCAGGTGATAGCATGATAGGGGTAATATCAGGCAGGTGACAAGAAACAATATGGTAAATGATAGCACATCAAGTAAAAGCATGGCAAGAAATACAAGAGAACAGTACCGATATATGAGATCGGTACGCATACTGAAAAATCATGCTGTCTCAGAAAAATAGTATAAATAAGATTTCAAGTTCTTCACACCATAATAGAAGAATGGATAAACTAGCGAGCATGCAATTAACAAGAAAGCGAGCATCCAACTAGGGCTAAGCAAGCTGAAGGCATGAATAGCAAACAGTGTTTAATCACTAGAGCGCTTAACGGAGCTACTGGAATGACTCGGCTTAAAAGGCGAGTCTAAAATCTGATAGAGTTTTGCCTAGACAAATCTAATGATAAAGCGCTGAGCGCTGAGCATGCCTATCAGGAGGAGCATCAGAGACCTGATGGTCTAAGCGCACTCCTCTTTCGAGGAAGTGGACGAGAGCCCGAGGGCAAGAGTATAGGCGCACTCTCGGTAGCTACCACGAAACCAATAAGGGGTAGCTAGAGCAGGAGTGGGCAGAAACTCAGAGTCGGTATAGGGGTACCTGCACTGTTAGTACCACACATGCATAAATATGATATCATCTACACTATTCAAGTATTACAGTGCATCAGTCCGATATAAATCAAGACATGTCCATATAATACACGACACCCACACTCGTACAATCACACCGGACTGATACAAGATACAACATAATACAAAATCTAATACAAGCCCAATTATGTGAGGAAAACTGCTCGCCTAAAACACAAATTCGAAAACTCCGCGCGCCAGAGCTCCCGAGCGAGGAAATATCCAAAGCGAGAGAAGGAGAGGAGGGTGTGGCCCCTTGGTGGTCGCCGACCCTTAGGATAAGTGTGCCGGCCTCCTAGGGAGGCTAAGGAGGTGGCCAACCTAGGGGAGAGAAGAGAGGGAGAGTGGTGATAGAGATGGTGTTTGTAGTTGATGGTGTTGGAGGAGTCGGATTTTGAAGGAGAAATGAAAAAGAAGTTGAAGGATGTGATGATGATGGTGATGTTGGAGATTAAAATAAGGTGATGGAGGTAGTGTTGTGGTGGTGAGAGTGAAGATGGTGTGATGGGGAGGGAAATAGAAGAGGTGGTGGTGAAGGAGGAGTTGTAGTGGTGGAGATGTTGATGTTGGTGAAGATGTTGGAGTTGTCATTGGAGTTATTGCCAGAATGGTCACCGAAGACATCACCGGAGATGGGATGGCCGACCTTGAGCTTAGTGTAGTGGCTGGCCTAGGAGGTGGAGAGGTGGTGGTGTTTTGTGGAGAGATTTGGTGGTGGTGGTAAGTTTTAGGAGATGGAAATGGAGATGGATTAGTATGGTAGAGTTTTGGAGTTTGTGGTGGAATAAATGGAGATAGAGTAGGAAGAAGATTATGGTAAAGTGTTGTAGGTATTGTTGCTGTTATAGTCGGGCCTGTCTGGTTAAGGGTGGAAGTGAGGAAGTGAGGAATTGAGGAAGTAATAATAATTCCCCTTGGAACTTAGGAATTGGTTAGTAAGCTTTCCGGTGTTTGGATGTTGTTGGGAAGTGTGGTTTGAAAAATGTTTTGTCATTTTCGGTATTTGGATGGCAATGTGAAAGTGGAAGCGGAAAAGTTGACCGCAAAGTTGACCATAAAATAATATTAAAATAAAAATTAATTAAGAAAAATAAAAATAGACTGTAATTAGAATGCAAGTGAGATTTACATGGTCAAAAAATTAACTGTTTTGTGCTACAATTTATTATAAATGAGATTTACATGACCATAAAATTAACTGTAGCACTCTAGAAGTGAGGAAATGGTTGTGTAAAAGAGAGAAGATAAAAGGAAAAGAGATTTTCTTATTTTTCTTTTTCAGTGTTTGGATAGATAGGGAAGTGAGCAATTATAGATAGTGAAGATGAAGGAAGAATTGATGGTTATGGGGTTTTGATGGAGGAATGAAGGTGAAAGGAGATGGAAATGGAGGTGTTTTGGAGTTGGAGTATAAAGGAGAAGGGAAAGGATTAGAATTGGGGTTTTTTTTTTTTGTGAAATGATGAAAGGTTGAGGTGGATTGGTCAGCCTAGGTTATGGGAGAAGGTAATGAGTGAGTTGAGATATTTTGGAGGAGATATTTTTGTGGAATGTAGTAGAATGTAGTATAAGTGTTTAGAAGTTGTTGGAAGAAAAAGGAAGGAAGGAAAAAAGGAAAAAGGAAAAGAAAAGGGAAAAAGAAAAAAAAAAGAATTTGAAGAAAAAGAAGAAATAATTTGAATAATGGAATCCCCAGTTTTAGTAGCAGATGCAGAAAATTTTCAGAAAAATACCGGAAATGCTTGAAATCAAGTATCTCAGAAAGCTCCTCAAAAATATCAAAAAATTAAGAATATTATACTAAGGATCATGGTGAAATCGGATTCAAGAAGTTCAATCCCGTTTTCAAATTAAAAATCTTAAAATCTATCAGCAATACCGGTCGACAGTGAATCTTGCCGGGTCTTGATAAATTCAGAAAAATCTTAAAAATACATTAAGATAGCAAATATTATTTTAAGAAAAAAATATAAAAGCAGTTTCTAGAAATTTGACTCTGTTTGCAATTTTAAAAAAAAAAATCTGAGAATCAATTGGCGGTACTGATCAATTCCGGTTTTGGAGATTTTATTAAAATAATTCTAAAATTCTAAAATATTAGAAATAGTGTTTGAAACTGAAATTGATTAAATTTAACTAACGAAAAGACCAAATCGAGAATACACTAAGATTGGGTCCTTAGTTCAGATTAGGATTGACTCCAAGTCCACGAATCCGGATCCAATGCAAAACGATCGCATAAATAATCATAAAAAAATTACGAAAAGTAAATCAAAATAATACAATGAAAAAATCTGAATACATATCTAAGTACGTATTCTGGGAACGGGGTGTTACAACATTTGATTAACACATCACGCATTCTCACTCTAAGTGATTTCAAGTTCAACGGATGATCGCCTCTCCAACAAGAAAAGTAGAAATATGGGATGAGACGGGCCGATCATCCATGAAGTGACAACTATAGAAATTGAAATCTAGACTTGATAAGACTATAGAGACCTTTTGAATAATATACCGAGCAAGGGATGATCCCCTATTTACAATATGCAGCAACAATTTAGCAAGAAAGGAAGGCGAGTGCTTCTCATGATAGACGCATTAGTCACAACTTATTGACCTTCTCGGGATAACCGGTCCTCGTGTATCCATATTCCAGAAATTTTATTGACTGACCTCTCAACAACAACAATATGAAACAATATATAGATAGACAATCTATTATATTCTTCTTTCTCCCATGAGCGGGAAGGCGACTCTTTTAATTTCTTTGTTCTTCTCTCATTGTTCTCAAAATATAAAAGTGAGGGAGAAAATAAGAAAAATGCTTTTGATTCAAAATTAAAAAGGGCATAAAAATATATTCCCCTTTTTCAGAATATTTGGCTTAATCTCTCCCGATGTGAATTTTTCTCTTTCAGGTGATGAACACTATAACAGAAATGGGCTTTCACGTCGCCCATTTCACGTCAGTTTGAGTCGCAAGCAACGTGCATCAAAAGGCAGTGGTAATTTTGAAATTTAATAAAAAATACACAATTTTATAATATATTACTTTTACGACTGTTCTTTGAAAAATCATCATAAAAGCTGATCACTAGTACAATTTTGGGAATAGATGACGCACTTTTCACAGCGGTTTGCATTGAAAATGTCGTGACATAAAAAGCTTGGCTCTTTGTGTTCTACTTTCAGATTATCTCTCTCCCCTCGCCCCCATCTCTCTCCCCCCTCGTTCTTCGATCCGAAAGAACAATCTTCGATCAAGGGGAGTTCATCAAGGCAAGTTTGATCTCTCTCTCCCCTCAATCATCAAGGTGATCTCTCTCCCCCCTGGTTCATCAAGTCGAGTTCGATCACCAGGCTAGTTCATCAAGGCAATCTCTTTCCCCCCTTGATCAATAGTAAGTTTGATCTCTCTCCCCTCATTCATTAGGGTGAGTTCGATCACCAGGCAGTTCATCTCTCCCCCCTCGTTCTTCAATCCGAAAGATGTAGTTCAATCTTCGATCAAAGCGAGTTCATCAAGGCGAGTTCAATCTCTCTCCTTTTGTTCATCAAGACGAGTTCAATCTTCAATCTGAAAGATGTAGTTAGATTTTCGATCAAGGCGAGTTTATCTCTCCTCTCCTTATTCATTCAGGTGAGTCTCATAAATTGTTTGATGAATTCAAATTTTGGGGCTGATTATGATATTTTGTTAGAAGAAGAAGAAGGATATGATTTCAAATTTTGGGGTTGATTATGATATTTATTTGATCTGATTTAGATCGATCTACAACTAGGAGAACCACTGAATATGGTCTATTGTGATTCTAAAAGCTAAAAATTTATTAAATGAAATTAATTCTTTGATTGTGCTACAATATTTTCTTGGTCTTCTTCTTCTAGTTTTTTCTTTGGTCTTCTTCTTCTACTTTTTTCTTTGTTTTCTTCTTCAAATTTTTGGCTGAGGAGGACGAGCAGATCGTCAGCGGGATGGACATGTGGAGGACGGGGGATCGTCGGGGGAATTGACAAGGAGGACGAAGAGAGGATCATGTTAAATTTTTTTTTTCAAAAAACAGTTAAGGCATTTTCACGACGGTTTTAAACCGTCGTTGTTGTCAGAAAGACGATGGTTTTTGACCCGTCGTCATTACTGTTTAACAGCGCTTTTAAACTTCCATGGAACCCCATTTCTATTGTAGTGGAATTACCAGTTTAGTTCTTCGAGTCCCAAGCCTCTTTTGTTCAGGAGCTAGATGATAGACTATTGGGCCAGAGCCAATAGTAAGTCATGCATGGCATGAAGAGATAAGCGCAAAAGATTAAAAGATTAGATAATAACTTCCAAAAGACATGAGATGTTCAAATTAGGTATGTATTTTGAGAGATTTCACAAAATCTTTAACAACGAGATAAATGCAATATCTTGATGAATATGTTGGCACATTGCCAGAAATTTGTATCTCGAAGAAGAGAAAGGTAACGTTTTTTGCTCAATAATCAATGTTTGTTACTGTGCAACATTACCCATTTTCCATCTTCAATCAGTTAGATTATGTACATTAGCGGGTCATTATTCTTGAAATTATGTGGTGGCAACAACATACCAACTGTTATGCATTGCTGACTAAGCAAGAAGCAAAATACTTAGCAATATGAAAAGCCCTAATGCAACCCAGGATTCACCCCAGTATTTGGAATATTCTTCATCAAGTAATAGCAACCAAACATATATCAACACTAAAGGTTTGAATGTTACGTCATTTTCATTTGTATACTTCCTAAAACTATGGAGTATATGTTGTGGTAGTCATGCATATGTGTTCATGGGCTTTGGGAACAGATATTTCCATTCCAAAAACTGAAGAAGGCACCCCACAGATTGCCCCCCCCAAAAACTGATAAAGGCACCCCAAAAATTCAAAAAATACCCAAAAAATCGCTTACTGCTTTCTCCCCCTCTCCTCTCCCCTCGATGGCCTCCCCTTTCCCACGACTTCCTCCCTCCTCCCCGGCCTCTGCCTTCCCCTCCCCCACTCTAATTTCCCTCATTCCCCACTCCTCCCCCAACCCCCTCCGCTAGGCTCCCTCACTCTTTCCCTACCTCCTCCCGCCACCTCCTCCCCCTTTCTTTCCCACCTCCACCCCCTCCTCCCCCTGCCAGCCTTCGCCCCTTCCTCCCCAACGAACTCCACCCCCCAAATTCTGTTTAGCCAGATTTGACCGAACAGAATCTAGAGGGCAGAGTTCGTTGGGGGGAGAGGGGGGCATAGGCCGGGGGGAGAGGGTAGAGGGGAAGAAGTTAGGGAGGCCAGCAGAAGGGGCGGAGGTGGGGGCGAGAGGTGGAGAAGGAGGAGTTGGGGAGGGGGAGGGCAAGGTGAAGGCCGGGGAGGGGAAGCGGGGGTGGCCGAGGAGGGGGAGCGGGCGTGGCCAGGGAGGGGGAGGATGAGAGGAGGAAGAAGGAAGAAGAAGAAAGGGGTTTTTTGGACTTTTTACCAAGGATGAAATTGTCAAAAAAATAATGGCAAACTTGTAATAATTTTTGGGGTGCCTTCATCATTCTTTGGGTTGAAAATATCCGCTCCTATGAGATTTGTGCAAGGGTCGTGGAGTTTTTGAACATGCCATTGAAGACTTTTTCTTCGGTGTGAAAAAGCGATCAAAACGCCAATAAAACTACAACATATTTCTCTTGTCACTTCCATAAATACTTTGAATACTTATGGACTTCACGAAATTCAGAGCTTATGACACATATTACTCTAATATCATCAATCATTCGTTTGGACTCAAGCTCAGTTACTGATTGTTGAGCAATTGAAGCAGCAATTTGATGATAAACGTCATAGTTCGATCATCTTGTTTGGGAAGCTCAGACAGAGTTTCCTTTAACTTGCATTAACCTTCTATTAGATTGTTGCATTTTCAATTGTCTTTCTTCTTTTTACCTATAGTTATGAGTATGAATAATTGGATGGCAACAATTATGTTCTTCTTTTCATCTATATCTGTAGATTCTATTTAATATAGTCTCTTAAGTGTTACTGTATAATGCTAAATCCTATTGAAGTGTCCAAGAGTTCTCAGGTTTACATCTGTCCTGCACCAACCTAAAGCTATTCTTTTATAAGCTCTGTTTGGGTCTCTATTTTAACAGTCACACTAGGATCGAGCATTATAGTCAAGATGGCACAAAACTTGAAATGAACAGAGTAAAAGTTGGAGGGGATTGGATCGATCAGTATGACGAACATTTGATGAAGATTTAGATAAGGAAAAATCAACAAGAAAATCATTTCACTCGGTGATTGAACTTGCAATTTAAAAGGAAAGTTGAATCATTGCTATTTATTAAGAAAAATATAGCTTTAAAATTTGAAAACAGCAGTATTCTAAAAATAGATCAATCTTATGCAAAATTATAGGGAAAATTTTCTTTTTAGGCTTAGCTTTAAATTGATCATATCCTCTTGTTTATTCTCAAAAGAAAGATTTCAAATTAGAGTTGGCGTCGGGTCGAATTTTGGTCGGATCCTGCAAGATCCATATGTGGTTCCATTGTAAATTCATAAGATCCACCTGAAATCTAAACCCACTATGAAATCTAGGATCCACTTGAGGATCCAAACCTAATCAATTATTAGATTCAAATTCGGGTTTTGGATTTCCTATATCCACTATTTCCTCTAAATATGACAGTTTACACTAAATTTCATATAGTAATTGAAAATTTATTTTTTCCTCAAAAAATGTTTTTTGTTTTTATTTTTTCAGAAATATTAGTCATATCAAAACATATCCAAATAATCTTATATGACTAATATTTTACAAATAAAAAGAATATTTACATTGAACGAAGAGAAATAACTATAAGAATAGTCACTGGGGTTATCAGGGTATCGATTTAAATCTTTAAGGATTCATATTTAGATCCATTTAGGAATTAGATATGTTTTTAGGATATATACTCTACCCATTAAGTTACTGTGATGCAGTTTTAGTGAAAATCACTTAGAGGAGGGTGAATATGTGATATGCTAATCAGAATATGAAAATACAATAATTTAAACTAACTATAAATGGTCAACTCAAAATAAGAAGCAAAATCGAATTTCCAATAAAAGGCTCTAAAACTTCTCCTCATAATTCTTCTTGAACAAGAGTTGAGGTGTACAATTGCCTTCTTACTTAAATGAGGAAAACGGACAAACTAATAAGCAGTAGATATAGAGAAAGTAGTCTAACACAAGAGGAAGATGATTATGAGAAATATAAAACAAGTATGGGCAATAATAAAGCAAGTAGAATGTAAACAAGAGTAAGAGAAATGACAACCGCAAACATAAAGAATTTGTTTCAAGGTTCGAGCAACCTGCACTCTGTCTCCCCTTCATCGCGTGAAGGATTTTCATTATCCACCAAGAAATCTCCACAAAGGACTCAATACAAGGTTTACGCAAGAATCATAGTTATAACTCTAACCTTCAAATCTCTACACAAGAGGTGACCATGAAGCCAATCAAGTTTACAAGCTCTTGATGACCACGAAGATCGCAAACTCTCTCTTTATAATTTCTTATCGGTCACTAATATTGCATTATTTATTATTACATTTCCACATTTATTTTTATTAAACTATGCTAATTTAACTCTCTTTTATGTTTAATGGTGTGCAGGCCCAGGTTAATGGAGAAGAAGAGGAAATGAGCCCAAAAAGCCCAATTTAATTCAGATTTAAATTGATTTATTTTATAAATGAAGATTGAGGCAAATATATAGAAGATCCCAATGTCAAACAACAGTTCCACAATGATAACATGGGATAACAAAGCGAGAGAATCCATGAGCCCCCGGATCTGGCCCAATGGCCAGATCCAGGCCACGGATCTGTTGCTCTCTTAAAGTTGTTGGGGGAGCATTTGCTCCCCTATCTTCGTCCTCTTTCTCTTCTAGGTCTCCTATAAATACTGCGCATTTCGTAGAAGAACGAGTACCACTCCAGCAGAGAGTTAGGATTAGACTTTTTGTTTCTAATATAACTTATGTTTTTCTTTTTATATTTATGTTACTTTTTGTTTTCTTTGTAAGCTTAGGCTCTTAAAAAGAGAGAGAGAGAGAATTGTATTGAGAGTAACACCATTTTAACTTTCTCTCCTTTCTTTCATAGTTTTTTCAATTTAATTGATGGTTTCATTTTTATGTTCTTTTTTTTGTATTTTGTTTCTTTTGCTTGAGTATTATTCATATGAATCTATAATATCGGAAGAGCCTTGCCACTCATTACGAGTGCCACTGATAGCTCTTGACGATGGATTCCTCCTTTATGTCCGTATCATTTCATGCTTGCTCCTAGAAGTCTTGATGATGTAATGTGGAAGGAGACTGAATTCGATCTTATGGGTTATATGCTGATCGCCTCCAAATCAAAGTAAACCTTAACTGAAGATTAAGGAAAGTAATCAACCATAAGATGTAAGTAGCTATTCTTACTTTATTTTTTTTATTTCTTAGTTTAAAAACACTTTAAACCAACTCTTTCTTTTTAATTTAGTTTTCTTTTTAACTACAACAACAACATCACCTTCTATTCATATTTACTTTTAATTTAACTTAGTATTCTTCTCTTTTCTTTTCTATTCTTTCTCAAAAGCTCAGAAGAAATCTTTAACTGGTATTTAATAAATTAAAAAGATTACTTAACGCCTTTATCGCATTCCTTCCTTGTGGATTACGACCCGCATAGCCACTTGCTATAACGGTAGTATTGAGGAACCCTAATACTTTCTATCGCTAAATTCTAAACTCTATTTTTCTGTGCAGGTTTCACTTCGATTAAATTTGGCACTGTTACCGGGGAGGGACGGTAATCTTTTTACTTTACTATTGGTAACTATTTTCTTCTCTATTTTTGTGTGCAGGGGCTAAACAAGAGCTACAGATACATATAAGTAACTATGAGCCTCTGATCTAGGAAGCAGAGCCAGAAACTCTCAATACTGTCACGCAAATGTAACAAAAGCCGCGTTTTCGCAATAGTTTGAGTTGATTACTAATCCTGTTTTCTTGCAGGTTGAGTGAAATTCAAATATCAACTTTTTGCAATTATTTGTTTCTCTGTTTAACTTATTTTGCATACTGTTCTAACCTTAACAGTGACTTGTGTTGGCCCAAGGTTACAATCACCCAGTTTTTGAGTTTTAATGATTACAAAACATATATAGTTATTTGTACTAATCATTTTATAGTGTTTAAGTATATTTCAGGGTTCTAAGGATTCAAGTTGTGCTCTTCCCTAAAGGAAGGTACTTTTGACTCAAGATGACTCAATTCGGGTTCAAGGATTCAAGTTATACAACATTCCATAGAGAAGTCCTAATTTGAAGATCATGTAGTCACCTAGAACCTTGTAAGAATTAGTTTATTAAAGAATGAGGTTATGATAAGTTGGCTCAAGAAAACACACACACACACTTTCATTTTTCAAAATACGATTTTTTTGTTTTGGTTAATTGATTTAGGTGCATGTCTTGATTGTTATACATGACTCAAATTATTTTATATTTTTACATCTTGTTTATATCATGTATACCAACCCTTATAGCATGCTACTTAATCATATAGCCATTTAAAATTATTTTAAAAATTATTCTAAGTTCAAAATTTTTCCTATAAAAATTCTGTTTCAGGCCCAACGGTCGACCGGGCGGTCAACCAGCTCTAGTTCAGGCCTGATCGGTCGACCGCACCAGTCGACTGGGCCTTGTGGCTTTGGCGTGCACGTTTGTGCACGTCTGCCGGTCGACCGGACCGGTCGACCCACTGACATACCCTTGCTCTCGGGTTTTATCGGTCGACCGGGCCAGTTGACCGACAAAACAAAGTATTATTTTTGTTTAACCTCCGGTCGACCGACCGGTCGACCGAGTCCAACGGCTAGTTGCCAAGTTTGACTGCCGGTCGACCGGGCTGGTCGACCGATAGCTGCCAGCAGCCCCAATGGCTAGTTTTCTGAGTTTTGTTTCTTGGATTTGATTGTGATGTTTATGTCAGTTATCTCTGAATTTTTAGGGGCTATTTTCTGACCTATTAAACTAGTTATAATGATGATTAGATCTCTTCTAATCCCTATAAATAGATGGCATTGGTCCCTTGTTAAAATTAAGAAAAATTCCCCTTGTTTTCAAGTTTCAAAAAAAGAAAAGTTTTCAAAGCTCTCAATTTTCTAAGTGCATTCTTGGTTACTATTTTTCAGTGGATTTCAAGCTCTTTTACTTTCTTTGCAACTGAATTTTTCTCACTACACTTCTTGAGCCAAAAATCATTCCCATTCTATAAGGAGTTGTAAGAGAGAAGTGTGTGGTCCTTGTTGATCACTTTGTTACTTGTTCTTCCTTTGTGTTGAGATCCCTCTTGTGTAGAGGATTGGATTGGTGGGAGTTCGGTACTTCGGTCTTGTGTAGACCTCTTGTAATTTTCTTTTGAGGATATAGTGAAAATCCTTCACGGTAGTGAAGGCGGGGACGTAGAGCGGAGGCTCGAACCTCGAAACAAATTCCTTGAGTTTGCGATTGGTTTCCTTATTGTTTTTTTTCATTGCTTTACATTTATCTTGTGATACCTCTTGCTTGCACTTCATTATTGTATCCATTTCATTACTTACATTTTTCGGTCTTTACTCATCTCAACAAGAAAGCAATTACGCGCCTCAACTCATAATCTAGAGGAATTAAAGAGGAGAAGTTCTAGAGCCCTTCACGGGGAATTCGGCTTCAATTTCTTGTTTTGAGTGACCGATTGCATCATACTTTCATACTTGTTTAAAAAGATCATTAGATTAGCATTAACACCTATTCACCCCCCTCTAGGTGTTTTTCAATTGGTATCAGAGCATTGGTCTCTAAGCTCTTGGCTTAACAACCTTAGAGAGATCTTATATTGCTAATCACTATATTCATTTTTCATCCTCATTCACTTAGTAAAAATGGCTGAAGGAATTAAGACCCCACCCAAGTTTGATGACCTTAACTTTCCCATATGGAAGGTTAAGATGACCGTGTTTTTGCAATCCTTAGGAAGCCAGGTTGCAAAGGCGGTGACCAAACCATTTAGTGCACCTCTTGGTGATGAGGACACTTGGTCCGATATTGCCACGAAAGAGTTTGACGCTAATGCTAGGGCACACTATGCCTTACTTTAAGTTCTTAATGACGATGATATTTCTAGAGTCATTCATTGCAAATCCACACATGAGATTTGGACTCATTTACTTGTCACTCATGAGGGGACTTCACAAGTAAAGAGGGCAAAAATCGACCTTCTTCGTTCTCAATATGAAAATTTTTCTATGCAAGAGAATGAAACCATAGATGATATGGTTACTAAGTTTACAAAGATTACTAATGGACTTTCTTTTTTAGGTGACGGCATTGACAACGACCAAAAAGCGAGGAAGATCATCCGTGCACTCCCTTCATCTTGGGAAGTCAAAGCCACTACTTTGAAGGAGCTAAATGACAAGGAAGAAATGGAGCTTATAGGTCTCATTGGGAATCTCAAGACCCATGAGATGGAAAGAAAAGCAAGGGAAGAGATGGCTCCTCACAAGAAGAAAGCTATTGCCTTCAAGAGTTCTTCCACCTACTCCGACGACGATGATAAAGAAGAGGATGATGTGGATCTTTCTCTTCTTGTAAAGAACGTTCGGAAAATGTATAACAAGGCAAAGTTCCAAAATAAAAGGAGATGGCAAGGTAAAGAAGAGAAGAAAATCATTTGCTTCAATTGCCGGAAGCCGGGTCATATTGTTGCAGAATGTCCGGAAATCAAAAGCAAACCCTCCACCTCCAAGAAGCCATACAAAAAAAAAAGCTTTAAAGGCTACTTGAGATTCGAAGAGTGAATCCGATTAGGAAGTCGACACCGCCAACATGTGTTTCATGGCAAATGAAAGCACAAGCAAGGTAACTCCCGATACTTCCATTAATTGTGAACTATCTATAGATGAACTAGGAGAAGCTTTTGAAGAACTATCTCATAACTATAATTTTCTCAAAAAGAAATACTTGAAAATGAAAAAGGAAAATGAAACACTCAACCACAAAGTTTTCATTCTTACAAAAGAAAAAGATGAATTGTTTTCTACTCTATCTTCTACACAAAAGGATTTTGATAACTATAAAATTTCTTGCTAAGGTAAATTTCCACAATTTGATGAAAATGAAAATTTCATGCTAAAAGAGAAAATTGATTCATTAGGAGTAGTCTTGAAGAAATGTGAATTTGATAAAACTAGACTAGATGCTATGTTTTCTAAGAAACATGTCCCAAAGAAACATTCACATGCTATTCATATTCATGCTCATAAATCACAACCTTTACATCATGCCAAGCACCCTAAACATGCCCACACTCCACACACACATCATGCATTCATGTATGGTAAAGTCTTTAGCATATTGTGGCCGTAAAGGTCATTTGGTTAAATTTTACTATGATAGGATTAATGCATCGCATAATCATGTTTGGGTTCGGAATACTAACATTCAAGGACCTAAGAAAGTTTGGGTACCAAAGTCAACAAATTTGTTAAATGATGTAGGTACATTCCAAAGCCTAACGACGTAAGGGATTGTGGCATCTTGATAGTGGTTGCTCAAGGCACATGACTTGGGATATCAACAACTTCGCAACCCTATCAAGATATCGTGAAGATGGTACATCTCCATTAATAGAAAATGTTATTTTAATTGATGGCCTCAAGCATAATCTCATGAGTGTTGTCAACTTTGTGATAAAAGTTTTAATGTTATTTTTGATGACCTAGCATGTAGTGTTATTGATAGACAATCCAATGCATGTATATTTTCCTGATTTCGTGAAAACAATGTATACATGATTGACATGTCTAATATGCTATGTAATGCTACTTGTTTGAAAGCCCTCGATGATGACTCTTGATTGTGACATAGAAGATTAGGCCACATTTCTTTTAACCATCTATCTAGATTAAACAACAAAGAAATGGTGAAGGTATTTCTTGCTTGAACTTTGAAAAGGACCGCATTTGTGATGCGTGCCAACTTGGGAAACAAACCAAGTCCTCTTTTAAGTCAATCAAGGATATCATGACATCACGACCTTTGGAGTTGATCCATATGGATTTGTTTGGTCCTACACAAACCAAAAGTCTAAGTGGGAATCATTTTGCTTTCGTTTCAGTTGATGATTTCTCTCGTTTTACTTGGGTTTTCTTTTTAGAGCATAAAAATCAAGCCTTTTCGTATTTTCAAGCCTTTAAGAAAAGAGTTGAAAAGGAAAAAGATTCTTCTATTTTAAGAATAAGAAGTGATAGAGGTGGTGAATTCAATAACCAACCCTTTATCATTTTTTGTGAAGAACATGAAATTAAGCATGAACTATCTTGTCCTAGAACTCCACAATAAAATGGAGTCGTTGAGAGAAAAAATCGTACATTACAAGAGATGGTTAGGACAATGATAAATGAATATGGTCTCCCTCATTATCTATGGGCCGAGGCCGTTAACACATCTTGCTACATATCAAATAGGGTTTTCTTATTCAAAACACTTTAAAAACATATTTTGAGATCTATTTTTCTAGAAAGCCAAATGTTTCATATTTTAAAGTTTTTGGTTGTAAATGTTTTGTTTTGAATACTAAAGATAATTTAGGTAAATTTGATGCAAAGTCTTATGAAGCAATTTTTGTTGGTTACTCTAAAACTAGTAAAGCCTATAGAATTTTCAATAAGTCATCCTTGACTATTGAAGAATCTATACATGTAAAGTTTGAGGAATCTAATGTGTTTGTTGAGAATGTTGTAGAAATAGATTCTCTAAATGAAGACATGGAGAAAATTTCTTTGAAGGACTCACCTACTTTTGAAGACATGCCAAAGAGTGATGAAAGAAATGAAGTTCAAGAAAATGAAGTTCAAGGAAATGAAGTTCAAGAAGTTGAAGTGGAGACTACTCAACCACTTCCAAAAGATTGGAGATACAATCTACATCATCCCAAGGATCTTATTATAGGTGAAGTATCAAAAGGGGTAACTACTCGTTCTAAACTTCATGATCTTTATGGGTACTATGCATTTATTTCTCACTTTGAACCAAAGAACATCCTCGAAGTCGAGGGCGACTCATATTGGTTGCTAGCCATGCAAGAGGAGCTCAATCAATTCGAGCGCAACCAAGTTTGGTTTCTTATTCCTAGGCCCCACGATAGATCAACAATTGGTACTAAGTGAATCTTTAAGAACAAGTTGGATGAGTTGGGAAATGTTGTTAGGAATAAAGCTAGGTTAGTGGCCCAAAGTTACACTCAAGTCGAAGGTGTTAATTTTGAGGAAACCTTTGCACCCGTAGCATGGCTTGAAGCCATACGGATGACACTTGCATTTGCTTCTTATAAAGATTTTAAACTTTTCAAATGGATGTAAAAAGTGCTTTCTTAAATGGATTTATTGAAGAGGAGGTGTATGTTGAACAACCCCCCAGGTTTGTTGATCTTACACATCCGGATTTTGTTTTCAAACTTGACAAAGCTCTTTATGGTTTAAAACAAGCCCCTAGGGCTTGGTATGAAAGAATTTCTTCATTTCTAATTTCTAATGGTTTTAATAAAGGAAAGATAGATACTACTTTGTTTACAAAACATGTTGAAAATGATATACTTATAGTTCAAATATATGTTGATGATATCATATTTGATTCTACTAATGAAAATCTTTGCAAAGTTTTTGAATCATGCATGAAGGAAGAATTTGAGATGTCTATGATGAGCGAGCTTAACTATTTCCTTGGTCTCCAAATCAAGCAAAGAAAGGATGGGATTTTCATCAATTAAGCCAAGTATACGAAGGAACTTATCAAGAGATTTGGGCTTGAAGGGGCTAAGACAAGCAAAACTCTCATGGCTACCACCACAAAGCTTGACAAGGATGAACAAGGAACAAGTGTAGACATTAAGCTTTATCGTAGTATGATTGGTAGCTTGTTGTATTTAACGGCTAGTAGGCCGGACATTATGTTTTGTGTATGTCTTTGTGCTTGATTTCAATTATGTCCTAAAGAGTCCCATTTGATTGTGGGAAAACGCATTATTAGATACCTTAAGGGCACAATTTAAATAGGTTTGTGGTATCCGAAGACCAGACAATTTTCCATGACGAGTTTTTTCGGTTGCCGACTATGCGGGTTGTAGAGTGGATAGGAAGAGTACAAGTGGAACATGTCAATTTCTCGGTAATTGTCTTGTTTCATGGTATTCCAAGAAGCAAAATTTGGTAGCCCTCTCAACCGCCGAGGCGGAGTATGTTGCGGCGGGGCATGTTGTGCACAAGTCCTTTGGATGAAACATACTCTCCTTGACTATGATTTACATTTTGACCATATTAAAATATTTTGTGATAATACTAGTACTATTCATATGACTAAAAATGCAAATCAACATAGTAAGACTAAACACATTGACATTCGGTATCACTTTCTTCGAGATCATTATGAGAAAGGTGATACTGAAATTGAATATGTTTCTACAGATTTTTAACTTACCGATATTTTTACAAAACCACTAGACTATGCTAGATTTTCCTTTATTTGTGGTGAATTGAAAGTGTATGTTTTGAAATCATGATTTAAAGTGTGTGTGCTTTAGCTTCCTCGATACTTTCGTTATAGCATAGAGGTTAAAACGAGTCGAATCTACAAGGATGGGAGGCGATAGAAGCTTTACCGGTTGATTCACGTGTTTGTTAAAAAGTTCTTCAAAGTTTTAAAGAATGAAAAGAAAGGAAAAGAAAGAATGAAAAAGGGAAGAGTACGGTGAAATACGAAGAAGTGGGAAACATGGAAAAAAATGATTTTTGTGGTTTTTGTATATCTAAAACAAAGTGAAAAAGAAAGAAGACTCATGGCTACTAACTACTAATGGCTCCACCAACATGCTAACCTCTTAGTGATAGTTGCCTCACATGTATCATTGGCCATCACTAGTCCTTGGTTCAAGAGCGATTCAAAGCATGACCCATATATAACTCATCACAACCTAACTCAACAAATAAGTGTAAGCTACACTTAAATCATCAAAACCTGATAAGAGCAAGCATGAAGTAAAGTAATGTTAGCTTTTAGTGGTTAGAAAGTTAGAGTGTTAGATCCATCATCATGAGCCATCAATGGCTCTTGCAAGAGCAAGGCCAAAATGAGGCTATTAGATTCATGTAGATTATCATAAAAGAAGTTAGCAAGTTGTTGGTTAGTAGTTAGTTGCCATGAGAGAAAAGACTAGCTACACATGTAAAAGAGATTTAGAGAGAAGAAAACATAGAGAGGTAAAGAGAGCACCTTTCATAGATTGTCACCTTCGATTACAAGTAGTCTTGCATTCCAAGCATGTACCACTCTCTCTCCCTATTACAAGATCTACAAAATGAAAAATACAATGGAGGAAGAGGAACTAACCTAAGCTAAACTACCCTAAACTACAACATGGAATGAAAACTACTCCTAAAACTTTGCATATCTCTTCTCTGAAACCCCAGGGGGGTATTTATAGCCACCAGGGAAGAGGGGGGCCAGGGGACAGGCCCTAGCCCAAAACGCGGCCGGGGCCGCGGCCATACTGGGACCGCGCGCGGCGCTTCGAGCCGCGCGCAGTCCCGTCTGTCCCCTATCAAGCCCTGTGCCCGGTTTCTTCTTTGCAGCCCCTGGTTTTTACAGAATCAGCTCTCTAGGTCAATGGCTATTTTTAATAGGCTTTTAATCACCAATTAAATGGTGATTAGGGTCTTCTTCTTCATCGCACACCATGGACCTAGAATCAAGCAAGTAAAGCTTTATTAGCAGAATTTAATATGAAATTAATGTGAAGACGTGATACAAATTATGCAAAATTAGAGACTAATCAACACACAACGACCCCAATTATTATCTTTTCCATAGGATAGTTCATCATCCTTGTAATACCCCGTTTCCAGAATACGTACCTTGTTGCGTATTCAGCTTTTCAGTCGTATTCTTCGTTTTACTTCCCGTATTTAATCAATTTTAATTTCAAATATCATTTCCTAATATATTA
This sequence comes from Agave tequilana, assembly GCA_038442645.1. Taxonomy (NCBI): domain Eukaryota; kingdom Viridiplantae; phylum Streptophyta; class Magnoliopsida; order Asparagales; family Asparagaceae; genus Agave; species Agave tequilana. The sequence goes on along the minus strand of JAVJIF010009066.1, from coordinate 76,093 downwards.
GATTTTATGTGATTTTCTGGAATTTTCTGGAATTAAAATGAATTTCTTCAAAACCGGTGTCGACCAGCGCCGCTGATCAATTTTCTGATTTTTATTTTCCAAACTGTTAGGAATTTCCAGAAAGTCCTTTAGACTTTATGAATGAGGATCATCTTTCTTAACTAAAGCCTTTTTCTGAGAATTTTACGATTTTACGAAAATTCTTACGGGGTCGGTAAATTACTGGTTCCGGGATTTTTATAATTAAAATTATAAGGTATTTCTCAAAAAGGATTTCATTTTAAGTCTTCTTATATTATTATAGATTTTTGGTGAAAATTAGGAGTCGTTCCGAGATACTTGAAATTCGGACGATTTCGGTATTTTCCGAAATGTTTTCCGTACTTTCGACCTTGACCCGGGAACCCGCGGTTTTAATATTATAATTTTCTGAGTTAGAGAAAATATCCTTTCAATTTAATTTTCTTTCCTTTTTCCTTTTTCCATTTTCCTTTCCTTCTTCATGAAGCCAAAGGATTTTGAATTTCCAAAAGTCCATTTTTCTTTCCAAAATTGCACTTCCACACACTTCCTCATTAATGACCTTCATTAATGACCTCCACCTCATCTCCACATGGCCACTTGTGAGTGGCCAAAGATGACACCTCACATCCACTTGGCTCCATTTGATTGGTCAAGAAAATATCTCATTTCACACTTTGCACAAAAGCCCCTCTCTATTATTTAATTACTTCTCCTTTACAAACTCAAATCCTATTTAAACAAAACCCTTTACATTTTTATCTTTTTCTTCATTTCCTCAAGAATTCCACACTTAGCAAAATCCCTCTCCTTCTCTAAAGCAAACCCTAGGTTCTCTTCCATCTCAAGCAACTACAACTTGTTGATTTGGGATCGTCCGGGTTATCGCCGAGAATCACCAACTTGATTCGGAACCTCCGGAACTCGTAGAAATTCCTAACGACCGTTAGAGGTGAGTATTTTTACTCACCAAGACTCGTAATTTTCCTAGTATATTTATGATGATAGATCATGTCACGATATGTTATAAAAATCGTATTTTTATCTATCCAAAACACCCACTACAAAAATCTGATTTTTCAGAACAGACCATAGTTTATTCCAGAACTCCGGTCGACCGGCCCCATGGGGGCAGTCGACCGATGTGTACAAACGTGCACAGATTTGGGCTAGCGGTCGACCGGTTAACCAACCAGTCGACCGGCTTAGGAGACCTGGAGCTCACCTGGAGCTCACATTCGGTACGGTCGACCGGCAGTCGACCGGTACTCGACCGCCAGTGCAAAGCCCAGTCGACCGGCAGTCGACCGGTCAATTCTGGAGCTCACGCACTTTGGCCAGTCGACCGGCAGTCGACCGGCACCCTACCGCCTTCACAATTCCCGGTCGACCGGCAGTCGACCGGAGGTCGACCGATAGGCTAAACCTGGGCCAGAATTCTGTTTCCTTTTCTGTTTTAAATTTTGATCTTACATTGATACATATGTGATATGTTAATCTTGTTTATGCTTCATAATTGCTACCACATGACATGTTACTTGGTGAACATCACCACTTATACTTCATGACTTGATATCATGTATTTTCATGTTAGAACTTGTTAATTGATACGTATCTCCCCACTTTATCATGCCATCACTTATACCAAGCATGATACACTCGACTTTTTGCATAAAATGGACCAACTTATACATGGGTCGGGGGGAAACATGCGGATATCGATATGTGTTCGTGTTTACAGTGGCTTTAGGTATATTGTACAATCATGTTTCCGGTCTGACCTGAGGGCCTCCAGGGGACCGAGGGGAGAGCTGGCTCCCTTATTCCTTACTTCATTATTATAAAGGGCATTCATAAGTCCCTCCTGGATAGGCCTCGCGGCTGTTTCCGTCTCCATGCAGCGGAATACCCTTGACCGTGGTCCCGGGCAAGCACGGGACCCACTGTAAACATAGTTCGTCGATACAACCGCTATTTCCAATAACAACCTTGTATTACTAGGATATGGATGTATGTGTGTGGGATGTACACTCAAACACATACCTAGATATCACAGTAAGACAAGTAATAATAATAAGGTATTACTTGTAGATCTCTTGCATTAGGACTTGTCTTTTATGCTTTATATCTATTATCGTTCTATCTTACTTACAGGTCCTTTAGCCACTTGGCCATAGCTTGTTTATTATTATATGTCTTGATTCCTTGGATTTGCATATTCAGATTCCGAGACCTGGAACGAAGTGGATCCTTCCACGGAAGATCAGGCATACTTCAGTGAGCAGGCTGACCAGCTCTTCTAGTTCCCTCGTGCCGTACTCTTCTTTTTGGCTCACGCGTCTCCATTTCTTACGTGAGCACCTTGTGTAAAGCTTTGTATATATTCTTTTGGACTTGGTTGTGAAAACAAAACACTTGTAAAGTGTAACAGTTATCATAACTTGTATAACTTTGTATTTGTACTTTCTAGTTGGCATATGAATATACCACGCTTTGTGTTATACTCTGATTCTGTATTGTACTTTTATGCTTAGCGTATATACGTGGGGGCAGTTCTGACCTACGTATATACGTCGCAGTGACGTGTCCGTATCTGCCAGGATCGGGGCGTTACAGGTTGGTATCAGAGCCTAGGCTCTCAAACCGAAAGTACAATAAGTGGCAAATTCTAGTAATTTGCTTATGCCAATTACAATGTACAAAGTTATAGAGTCCTTCCTGATTCCTTCATTAATCAATTCCTTCGTATCCTAAACTCCTTTCAATTGTTTCCAATTCCAGTTAGCATTCGATATGGAGAGGCGATCGGGTCGTAACAACGTCGGGCAGGTCCCGAATGGACCCGTAGGCGGAGAGAATGCTGAGGTCCTGCAGATCATTCAGACTATGCTGGGGAACCAGAAACAGCAGATGGACAATCAGCAGCAGCAGACCGAACTCCTTAGGCAAGAGCTAGCAGCCCCGAAGGAGCAGAAGCCGGGAAATGTCTCGGATTTCAGGAGATTGCAGCCTGCGATATTCACGGGGAGTGAGAAGCCATTGGAGGCGGAACAATGGTTGACGGACACGACTGACCTGCTGAACGCAGCCCGTGTCCCGCAGGAGAGCCAAGTTGAAGTCGCTAAGATCCAGCTGAAAGACATAGCGCGGACTTGGTGGCTTGCAGAGGAGGCCCGCTTGGAGAAGCCCGTTACTTGGGACGCCTTCTCCAAGAGTTTCTACCGCCGTTTCTTCCCTGCGACGGCGCAGAAAGAGATGGAGGAGCAATTCATCAGGCTCCAGCAGGGGATCAAGTCTGTGGACGAGTATGCCGCAGACTTCCTTAGACTCAGCCGTTTCGCTCCTTATATGGTGACAGATGAAGAGAAGCGAGCGAGCAGGTTTCAGCAGGGTCTTCAGATGAGGATTCAGATGTACCTGATGCCCCAGCAGCTGAAGACCTATGCAGATGTTCTCTCTATCGCTCGGGAAGTCGAGCGTGGGTTTGAGAAGACGCAGGGGGATCAGATGAGACAGCAGGCTATGAAGAGGCCCTTTGTGCCAATGGGAAGAGGAGGCCCGTTCAGAGCAGCCAAGGTACAGATGAGGCAACCCTTTAGGCCAGCTCCTTACCAGCCAGGGCCTATCTGCAACTTCTGTCTGAAACCTGGGCACACTCGAGCAAATTGCCGTAGGGCGAATGGGTGGTGCCTGATATGTGGTTCAAGAGATCATCCGATGGAGGCTTGTCCCCATAGGAGAACGGGGATGGTTGGTCAAGCTATGCCGGCACTACCAGGACCGAGTGGACAGCGGGCAGTACCAGGGCCACTTGAGCAGAGAAGCCAGGGACCGGTGATGAGGAGAGCACCCCTTCCTCCACAGCATATGATTCACCCAGTGCAGAGAGGAGGTAGGACAGCAGCCGGGCGTGGCAGAGGTCAGGCTTACAACCTGACAGAGGCAGAGGCTGAGGCTTCAGAGGAAGTGATTACAGGTAACATCAGAGTACACTCAAAGCCTGTTCTCGCTTTATTCGACTCTGGTGCATCCCATTGTTACATCTCAGATAAATTTGTGGCTATACATTCTATTCCTGTTAGATTATTAGACCACAAATGGGAGATAAGTACAGGGAATGGGGTAGTCTTATCATCTAGAGTGTGTACTGATTGTCCAGTGGAACTATGTGACAAGGTCTTAGCCATAGATATGCTCGTGCTCGACACTAAAGGGTACGACGTGATCTTAGGCATGACTTGGCTTAGTCAGTACTACGCTGTGATTGATTGTAGGGAGAAGAAGATCAAGTTTAGAATTCCCCTTCAGCCTGAGTTTCAGTTTAGTGGAGAAGTGAAGTCCACTAAGGGAAAGCAGATCATTTCTTCGGAGGTTCAGAAGCAGAAGGTGCCAGTGTGGGATGAATTCCCGGAGGTGTTTGCTGAGATCACAGGACTGCCACCTGTCAGGATGATTGAGTTCTCCATCGAGACTATTCCAGGAGCAGCACCTATATCTAAAGCTCCGTACAGGATGGCACCGACGGAGTTAGAAATCCTGAAGAAGCAGCTACAGGAGTATTCAGATAAAGGACTGATCAGGCCAAGTACTTCACCGTGGGGAGCTCCAGTACTATTGGCCAATAAGAAGGATGGTAGCAAGAGACTTTGTATCGATTATAGAGAATTGAACAAAGTCACCATCAAGAACAGGTATCCCCTTCCCAGGATTGATGATTTATTTGATCAGCTTCATGGAGCCCGTGTATTCTCCAAGTTGGACTTACAGTCGGGTTACCATCAGCTGGGGGTAAAGAAGGAGGATATACCGAAGACGGCATTTAGGACCCGATACGGCCACTATGAGTTTCTAGTAATGCCTTTCGGAGTCACTAATGCCCCTGCAGTGTTTATGGACTTGATGAACCGAGTGTTCTCGCCCTTCTTGGATCAGTTTGTTGTTGTTTTCATCGACGACATCTTGATCTATTCAAAGAACAACCGGGAGCATGAAGAACACTTAAGAATTGTGTTGCAGACACTTCAGCAGGAACAGCTTCATGCCAAGAGGAGTAAGTGTGAATTCTGGCTGGACAGTATAGCATTCCTCGGACATGTGGTGTCAGCAGAAGGTATCTCAGTTGATCCGAGTAAGGTCCAGGCAGTAAGGGATTGGCCAGTTCCGAGGACGGTGACGGAGATAAAGAGTTTTCTTGGACTAGCTGGCTATTACAGACGCTTCGTCCAGGATTTCTCTCGGATTGCAGCTCCGTTAACCCAGCTTACCCGGAAAAGAGTAAAGTACATTTGGACAGAGGAGTGTGATGCAGCCTTCGAGCAGTTGAAACAGAAGCTCATTTCGGCTCCCATCTTGAGAACTCCCTCAGGGAGAGGAGGAATGGTCATCTTTAGTGATGCTTCAGGTAAAGGCCTGGGATGTGTGCTTATGCAACATGATCATGTTATAGCATACGCATCCAGGCAGTTGAAACCTCATGAGAGGAATTACCCAACTCATGACTTGGAGTTGGCAGCAGTGATCTTTGCCTTGAAGATTTGGAGGCACTATCTTCTGGGAGATAGAGTGCTGATATATACAGATCACAAGAGCCTCAAGTATATCTTTTCTCAGAAAGAGCTGAACATGAGGCAGAGACGGTGGCTGGAGCTTATGGCTGATTATGACATTGACTTGCAATACCATCCAGGCAAGGTCAATACAGTTCCTGATGCCCTGAGCAGAATGCCAGAGAACAGGGTACTTGTTCAGTTCACTCAGCAAAAGGAGTTGATTCAGGATTTTATCAGATTGGATTTGATGGTAGTTCGAGGAGCTGAGAGGACAGGACAGCTTATGGCCTTACAGATCCAGTCATCTTTGATAGAGGAGATTAAGGAAGCACAGAAGGAGGATCCCAGACTTCAGACATTCAGAGATCAGGTAGAGGCTGGATTGAGGACGGATATCTGTATTCGTCCTGATGACGCCTTATACTTTGGAGATAGACTTTGTGTTCCCCAGGGGGAAGTGAGACAGAAGATTTTGGCTGAAGCCCACAGTTCGGCATATTCTATACATCCTGGGGGAAACAAGATGTACCAGGACCTGAAGAAACACTTTTGGTGGAATGCCATGAAGAGAGAGATAGCTCAGTTTGTGGCTAAGTGCTTGGTGTGCCAGCAGATAAAGATCGAGCATCAGAGATCAGCTGGACTTCTTCAACCTTTGCCAATACCCGAGTGGAAGTGGGAGCATATCACGATGGACTTTGTCACAGCATTACCTCGTAGTCCCAAAGGTAATAATGCTGTGTGGGTCATCATTGATCGCCTCACTAAGTCGCCCATTTCATTCCATTCCGGGTAGGACAGACAACTGAGGTTTTGGCAAAGAAGTATATGAAGGAAGTAGTTCGTCTGCATGGAGTGCCAGTCAGTATTGTCTCAGACAGAGACACGAGATTTAGATCTCATTTCTGGGAGAGTCTCCAAGAAAGTCTAGGCACTCGTCTGAAGTTCAGTACAGCTTATCATCCTCAGACAGACGGACAATCTGAGAGGACCATTCAGATCCTCGAAGATATGCTTAGAGCCTGCATGATTGAGTTCAGGGGTTCATGGGAAGACCATCTTCACTTGGCCGAGTTTTCTTATAACAACAGCTACCAGGCAAGTATAAAGATGGCACCTTTTGAGGCACTGTATGGGAGGAAGTGCAGGTCACCGATTTGTTGGGATGAAATCGGTGAGAGGAGCCTATTGGGACCAGAGATGCTGATGCAGACTACAGAAAAGGTCAGAGTTATCAGAGAGCATCTCAGAGCAGCTCAGAGTAGGCAGAAGAGTTGGGCAGATTCTCAGAGGAGGCCATTGGAATTCGGAGTTGGAGATCATGTGTTCTTGAAGATTTCACCGACCAAGGGAGTAATCCGGTTCGGCACTCGTGGGAAGCTAAGTCCGAGATATATCGGCCCATTCGAGATATTGGATCGAGTGGGAGATGTGTCTTATCGATTGGCATTGCCGCCATCGTTGGACGGAGTTCATAATGTTTTCCACGTGTCTCAGTTGAGGCGGTATGTGAAGGATGATAGCCATATCTTGGATCATTCCGAACTGGAGTTACAACCGGACTTATCATATCAGGAGCATCCGATGGCCATCTTGGACAGAAGTGTGAAGACACTAAAGAACAAGGCTATACCTTTAGTGTTGGTGTCTTGGAATCGGCATGTGCCGGGAGAAGCTACATGGGAACGAGAGGACGTTATCCGAGAGCGATATCCTCAACTCTTCACCACTTGGTAAGATTCTTTCCTTCTATTCTTCGTTATCTTTCGTCATATTCTTATCCATCTGTTTCCTTTCCCTTGTTGCCTTTCACTTTACGAAATTTCGAGGACGAAATTTTTGTAAGGTGGATAGATTGTAATACCCCGTTTCCAGAATACGTACCTTGTTGCGTATTCAGCTTTTCAGTCGTATTCTTCGTTTTACTTCCCGTATTTAATCAATTTTAATTTCAAATATCATTTCCTAATATATTAGATTTTATGTGATTTTCTGGAATTTTCTGGAATTAAAATGAATTTCTTCAAAACCGGTGTCGACCAGCGCCGCTGATCAATTTTCTGATTTTTATTTTCCAAACTGTTAGGAATTTCCAGAAAGTCCTTTAGACTTTATGAATGAGGATCATCTTTCTTAACTAAAGCCTTTTTCTGAGAATTTTACGATTTTACGAAAATTCTTACGGGGTCGGTAAATTACTGGTTCCGGGATTTTTATAATTAAAATTATAAGGTATTTCTCAAAAAGGATTTCATTTTAAGTCTTCTTATATTATTATAGATTTTTGGTGAAAATTAGGAGTCGTTCCGAGATACTTGAAATTCGGACGATTTCGGTATTTTCCGAAATGTTTTCCGTACTTTCGACCTTGACCCGGGAACCCGCGGTTTTAATATTATAATTTTCTGAGTTAGAGAAAATATCCTTTCAATTTAATTTTCTTTCCTTTTTCCTTTTTCCATTTCCTTTCCTTCTTCATGAAGCCAAAGGATTTTGAATTTCCAAAAGTCCATTTTTCTTTCCAAAATTGCACTTCCACACACTTCCTCATTAATGACCTTCATTAATGACCTCCACCTCATCTCCACATGGCCACTTGTGAGTGGCCAAAGATGACACCTCACATCCACTTGGCTCCATTTGATTGGTCAAGAAAATATCTCATTTCACACTTTGCACAAAAGCCCCTCTCTATTATTTAATTACTTCTCCTTTACAAACTCAAATCCTATTTAAACAAAACCCTTTACATTTTTATCTTTTTCTTCATTTCCTCAAGAATTCCACACTTAGCAAAATCCCTCTCCTTCTCTAAAGCAAACCCTAGGTTCTCTTCCATCTCAAGCAACTACAACTTGTTGATTTGGGATCGTCCGGGTTATCGCCGAGAATCACCAACTTGATTCGGAACCTCCGGAACTCGTAGAAATTCCTAACGACCGTTAGAGGTGAGTATTTTTACTCACCAAGACTCGTAATTTTCCTAGTATATTTATGATGATAGATCATGTCACGATATGTTATAAAAATCGTATTTTTATCTATCCAAAACACCCACTACAAAAATCTGATTTTTCAGAACAGACCATAGTTTATTCCAGAACTCCGGTCGACCGGCCCCATGGGGGCAGTCGACCGATGTGTACAAACGTGCACAGATTTGGGCTAGCGGTCGACCGGTTAACCAACCAGTCGACCGGCTTAGGAGACCTGGAGCTCACCTGGAGCTCACATTCGGTACGGTCGACCGGCAGTCGACCGGTACTCGACCGCCAGTGCAAAGCCCAGTCGACCGGCAGTCGACCGGTCAATTCTGGAGCTCACGCACTTTGGCCAGTCGACCGGCAGTCGACCGGCACCCTACCGCCTTCACAATTCCCGGTCGACCGGCAGTCGACCGGAGGTCGACCGATAGGCTAAACCTGGGCCAGAATTCTGTTTCCTTTTCTGTTTTAAATTTTGATCTTACATTGATACATATGTGATATGTTAATCTTGTTTATGCTTCATAATTGCTACCACATGACATGTTACTTGGTGAACATCACCACTTATACTTCATGACTTGATATCATGTATTTTCATGTTAGAACTTGTTAATTGATACGTATCTCCCCACTTTATCATGCCATCACTTATACCAAGCATGATACACTCGACTTTTTGCATAAAATGGACCAACTTATACATGGGTCGGGGGGAAACATGCGGATATCGATATGTGTTCGTGTTTACAGTGGCTTTAGGTATATTGTACAATCATGTTTCCGGTCTGACCTGAGGGCCTCCAGGGGACCGAGGGAGAGCTGGCTCCCTTATTCCTTACTTCATTATTATAAAGGGCATTCATAAGTCCCTCCTGGATAGGCCTCGCGGCTGTTTCCGTCTCCATGCAGCGGAATACCCTTGACCGTGGTCCCGGGCAAGCACGGGACCCACTGTAAACATAGTTCGTCGATACAACCGCTATTTCCAATAACAACCTTGTATTACTAGGATATGGATGTATGTGTGTGGGATGTACACTCAAACACATACCTAGATATCACAGTAAGACAAGTAATAATAATAAGGTATTACTTGTAGATCTCTTGCATTAGGACTTGTCTTTTATGCTTTATATCTATTATCGTTCTATCTTACTTACAGGTCCTTTAGCCACTTGGCCATAGCTTGTTTATTATTATATGTCTTGATTCCTTGGATTTGCATATTCAGATTCCGAGACCTGGAACGAAGTGGATCCTTCCACGGAAGATCAGGCATACTTCAGTGAGCAGGCTGACCAGCTCTTCTAGTTCCCTCGTGCCGTACTCTTCTTTTTGGCTCACGCGTCTCCATTTCTTACGTGAGCACCTTGTGTAAAGCTTTGTAAATATTCTTTTGGACTTGGTTGTGAAAACAAAACACTTGTAAAGTGTAACAGTTATCATAACTTGTATAACTTTGTATTTGTACTTTCTAGTTGGCATATGAATATACCACGCTTTGTGTTATACTCTGATTCTGTATTGTACTTTTATGCTTAGCGTATATACGTGGGGGCAGTTCTGACCTACGTATATACGTCGCAGTGACGTGTCCGTATCCGCCAGGATCGGGGCGTTACAATCCTACCAACAAATGTTTTGTCCTCAAGGACAAAATTCAGGCTTTAGTCGACGCTGGAGTTTTGACTTTAAAGTCAGAATAGAAGAAAGTCACAACAAACATGGTGACTTTTGAATTCGGTACCATGACAAAGGTCACAATCCCTGATGGGTCTTTTCCAAGCCCTAAGGCGCGGCTGGAGATAAAGAACCCTTCAGCTAAGCAGCAAAAGACTAAGGTCTTGTTCCCCTGACATTGAAGACTGGAGAAATCATGTTGGTGCACCCAGACCTCGCCCAAGATGAAGTGGGATTCGAGGAGATATAAGTCGAAAGTGAAATCCTGTGATGTTGTCTCTATCTTGCCAGATGATGACAATGTAACAATAGCTTCTCTTAGCGATTCTGAAAATGAGAGGCATGCCTTCACAGAACACGCTGATGAACCCCAGCCAACAGGTACTCGGTCTGGGAAATCATACTTGAAATAGTATGAGAAAATTACTGGCGAGACACAACAGCAAACGACGTCAGTAACAAGTACCCGTTTCAGCTTCAGTCCCGCCTTGGGAAAAGAGAAGCAGAAAGAAATCCGGTTCGACTGTGTTTTGAAGAAACCTTCAGGCTCGGTATTTGATGTTCCTTTCCGCTTTGATATATTGGCCAAGCTAGCTAATATTCCAGCTCGTATCACCCTACACGAGCTGCTTCGCCTCTCGAAAGAGACAAGAGAATCACTCAGGGATGTACCGGTTAATTCAGATTCATTTCTGACATATCTGCTAGATACCCCTGAAGAGGACACTCAACCATGGTGTTCCGAATGTCATCATGTACAGTCGAGGGTACCTGCTATCACTTTCATAACCGAGAACATGCTCCTTAAGGACAACAAACACAATCAGCCTTTGTATTATACTGGATACATTAGTTTGACGTACATAGAAAGGATACTGATTGATCCAGGATCCGCACTCAGCATTATTCCCAAGAGGCTCCTCTACTTCCTTAGGATATCACTTTATCGACTACCTACAACTACCACTATGATATACGGTTTCAATGAAGAGAGTAGTCACCCACTGGGAAAGATTTGACTCCGTTGTCGAATTGGAGACCTGAAATTAGAAGTAATGTGTTACGTCATTGATGATGACACGTCCTACAACTTGTTGCTAGGACGACCTTGGATTCATGCTTACTGGATCGTTCCTTCTACTTTGCACTAATGCTTCAAGTACGTAGAAGATGATGCTTCAGTACGAATAGTGTTCGCTGAAAGACAACTGTTCAAAGGGGTGGAAAACTATTTCACTGATGCTCTCTTATATCAGGAAATCAGCAAAGCATCAAAAGAACCACTGCCTGATGACGACGATAGTGGCAACGAGGCGGATTCAGAGTCTGAAGGTGACACGCCAGCTACTTTGGCCTGCGAACCAATTGTAGCATATTTCAATGATCCTCAATGTAATAATCTCTCTGGGGATGATGGTGAGTGGGTAATTAATGAAAATGTTATCTTTAATTATCCTGCGAGTGTCGAATTGTTTGAACCTATCAACAATAGCTCTCTACACATGCCTTTGCGCAAGCCAAGCATGACGGTACATCTGTGGAGTGTTCAGAAGGGTCCGTTTTCATGGTCCCTCCATCCAAAAGGAGTCAATCACCGATAGTATTCGGTAAGGCCCAATTGCGAAAATCTACGATCACAGACTCGAGTTCAGACTCGGAACCACCGCAAATTTTCCATTATACATGATCAGCTCAGCACATGATGAGAAAAATGGGATACAATCTACAACGTGGGAATGGCCTGAACTTCGAAAAGGGACGACACGGCTTCCTACGAAATTTCGTACCAAAAGGGAAACCTACAAATTACTATGATAAAACACACAAGGGGTTGGGATATGTTACACCCCCACCTCTTACTTCATTTCAATCCGAAGACAACGAATCAATCCCGTCACACTCTGCCTCTTCATCTGAGTGGGAGTCAGATGTTAGTATAGGGATGCTTTTCAAGAACCTCTTCGTCATATGGCTTCGACCAGTCAATTTGAGCATGAGGAGGCTATCAAAACATTTGATGCTGAATTGTGGGCTCAACAATTGGATTTCCAGTGGGAAAAGCGATTCAAACAACGCGAATCACATACTGAAGACAAGGTGATTCAGGTTAATTTGGGTAGTCAAGATCACCCTAAACCCATCTCTATTAGTGAGAGTCTATCAATTATAGAGAGAGAAGAATTGATAACACTCGTACGAGAGTATATCGATGTATTTGCATGCAATTATGAAGATATGCTCGAACTTGATCTGCAAGTAGCCATGCATCGATTGAACATTAAGCCTGACATCAAGCAAATGAAACAACAGCAATGACGACTTCACCCCGATATTATGGAGGCTATTGAAGCTGAAGTTCATAAACTCGTCGCATGTGGTTTCATACGGGAAGAGCAACATCCGGATTGGGATGCTAATATTGTCCCCGTTCTTAAAAAGAATGAAAAAATTCAGGTATGTATTGACTATCGTGATCTCAATGCAGCCTGTCCTAAAGATGAGTTCCCGTTGCCCATCACTGACATCATGATTGACAATACCTGTGGCTTTGAGAGAATGTCTTTTATGGATGGCTTCTCAAGGTATAACCAAATCAAGATGTACCCGGAAGATAAGAATCATACTTCATTTTGGACACCATTGGAGGTATACTGCTATACTGTGATGCCCTTTGGATTAAAGAACGTGGGAGCAACTTATCAACGTACAATGAGTACAATTTTCTGCGACCATCTCCGAAAGACGGTGGAATGTTATGTCGACAACATTGCTGTCAAAAGTCGCGATAAGAATGATCATCTTCATGACTTGAAACAATGTTCAATATAATGCGAGCGCATCAACTGAAAATGAATCCAACAAAATCCTTATTAGGGCTTTCAAGTGGCAAGTTCTTAGGATTCATTATCACGTCAAAAGGAATTCATCTTGACCCAGACAAGGTCAAAGCTATCCAAAACGCGCATCCACCTAAGAGTCTCAAAGAACTTAGGGGTCTGCAAGGCAGATTGGCCTATATCAGAAGATTCATCGCAAATCTCTCAGGCCGTTGTCAACTATTCACTCGACTTATGAAAAAGGGTGTCTCTTTTGTATGGGATAAAGCCTGTCAAGAAGCTTTCAAAGATATCAAAAGATACCTCACTAAACCTCCAGTTCTAGTGGCTCCCACATCAGGAAAACCATTCCTGCTGTATGTAAAAGCTATGGACTATTCTCTTGGCGCTCTACTTGCTCAAAAGAATGATGAAGGCCATGAACAAGCCATTTACTATCTAAGTAGGACCTTGATAGGAGCTGAGTCCTGGTATAACCCTATTGAGAAGGAATGTTTAGCTCTTGTCTTTGCTATACAAAAGATGCAATATTACTTGGTCGGCCAAACCATACATGTCATTTCTAGAGTTAACCCTTTGTGTATTCTATGACAAAATCAAGATCGCTGAATTCAAGATTAGCTAAATGGGCCATTCTCCTGTCCCAGTTGACATGCTCTTTGTCCCTTAGAAGGCTGTCAAAGGTCAGGCGCTTGCAGACTTCCTGGCTGCTCATCCGGTTTCGAAGAGCTCAAAACTTCATGAAGATATCCCAGATGATATTTTTGAATCTAATATGATTTCAGGGGATGAAGTATGACAGATGTTCTTTGATGGAGCATCAAGAACAAGTCCTAAAAGTAAAACTATTGCTGGTGTGGGGGTTGAATTTATCTCACCACAAAACCATGTTCTTCTTAGGTCATTTTTATTGACGAAATCATGTTCCAACAATGTAGCAGAATATAATACTCTACTCATTGGCCTTCAACTCGCTCATGAAATGGGGTGCACTACCTTGAAGCTTATGATGATTCAAAACTGATTGTCAATCAAGTTAAGGGAGAATACGAGATTCGCCACGAAGATTTGGTACCTTATTACTGAAAAACACCTAGAGGGGGGGGCGAATAGGTGTTAATGCTAATCTAATGCTCTTTTTAAACAAGTAAGTATGAATGATGCAAGTGGTCACTCAAAATAAGAAATTGAAGCCGAATTCCCCGTGAAGGGCTCTAGAACTTCTCCTCTTTGATTCCTCTAGATTATAAGTTGAGGTGTGTAATTGCTTTCTTGTTGAAATGAGTAAAGAACAAAAATGCAAGTAAATGAAATGAGTGCAATAATGAAGACAAGCAAGTGGTATCACAAGTTAGGAATGTAAAGCAATAGAGAGCAAAAGGAAACCAATCGCAAGCACAAGTAATTTGTTTCGAGGTTCGAGCCACTGCTCTACGTCCCCGCCTTCACCACAATGAAGGATTTCCACTAAATCCACAAAGAAAATTTTCACACAGGAACTTTTACACCCAAGGGGATTACAAATGGTCTACACAAGACCGGAGTATCCAACTCCAACAAATCCTACCTCTACACAAGAGGGATCTCAACACAATAGATACAAGTCACTTGGTTATCAAAAGACCACAAACTCTCTTTTACAACTTCTTATAGAGTGGAGTATGATTTTTGGCTCAAGAAGTAAAGTGAGAGAAAAATTTCAGTTGAAAAGGAGTAAAAGACTTGGAAACCAACTGAAAACTTTTACAATTGAAAGAACTATGAAAATGAAAGCAAGTAAACTTTTCTTCTCTTTTGAAAAACTTGAAACTTGGATATATTTCTTGTGAAAAACAAAAGAACAATGACCTCTATTTATAGGGAATGGATAAATACCATTCATAATTGATACTAGGTCATTTGGGGTGAGTTTAGCCACTAGGAAACCAGAAATAGTCGTTGGAATCATTAAAAAATGAAACAGATTCCAAAATATAGCCGTTGGGCTTTCTGGACAGCTGCCGGTCGACCGGCAAGCCATTTGACAAAAGAGCCGTTGGCTCCGGTCGACCGCCCGGTCGACCGCCGGCTATTATCAAAACAAAATATTGAACTGCCGGTCGACCGGCAAAACCTGAGAGTTGGGGTCTTGCAGTCGAGCGACCGGTCGGTCGACCTCAGTGTCTGTCGGTCGACTGGCCCGGTCGACTGGCAGACGTGCACAGACATGCACGCACAAGGCCATAAGGCCCAGTCAGTCGCACGGTCGACCGATCTGGCCTGAAAAAGATCCGGTCGACCGGTCTGGTCGACCGTAATGGCCTGAAACAGTTTTTGAAGAGATTTTTAAACTTTGAGTTATTTTTAAAATATTTTAAATGATTTGAGGTTTAAGTAGCATGCTATAGGAGATGAATACATGTTTTAAAGTAGATATAAAAATTTGAAATATTTTGAAACATGTATTTTAATCAAACATCCACCAATACCAACTAACCAAAAACTTGTAGTTTGAAAAGTGTATTTTTGTGTGTGTGTGTTTTCTTGAGCACAACTATCATATCCTTACTCTTTAACATACTAATTCTTACAATGGTTCTAGGTGACTACAAGATCTTCAATTTGGGTTTTTCCATATGCATCGTTGAATAACTTGAATCTTGACCCCGAATTGAGTCAACTTGAGCCAATCACCACCTTCCTTTAGGGAAGAAAACATCTTGAATTCTTAGAACCCTGAAACAATCTTAAACACTTAAACATGATTAGTACAAATAACTATATATGTTTTGTAATCATCAAAACTCTAAAACCGGTTAATTGTAACCTTGGGCCAACAATCTCCCTCTTTTTGATGATGACAAAACATATGAGTTTTTTAACAAAAAATGAAAAAGGAGCTTGAAAGCTCTCCCTCAAAACATGCTATAAAAAATGGCATGAGAAATAAAAAAGTAAATATATAATAACTTAAAAGTATTTCTCCCCCTTTTTGTCACGCATCAAAAAGGGGCAAATGCAATAAACATTTTTGAAGAGTATGTGAAAATTTTATGAGTCCATAACACAAACGTTTAATTCACCACATAAAAGAAAATCGATTATAATCTAGTGATTTTGTAAAAATATCGACAAGTTGAAAATCGGTAGAAACATAATCAATTTCAATATCACCTTTCTCGTAATGATCTCTAAGAAAGTGATATCGAATGTCAATGTGCTTTGTTTTACTATATTAATTTGCATTTTTAGTCATATGAATAGTAATAGTATTATCACAAAATATTTTAATATGGTCATAATGCAAATCATAGTCAAGAAGAGTATGTTTCATCCCAAGGACTTATGCACAACAAGCCCCGGCCACAACATACTCCGCCTCGGTGGTTGAGAGGGCTACAAAATTTTACTTCTTGGAAGACCATGAAACAAGACAATTTCCTAGAACTGACATATTCCATTAGTACTCTTCCTATCCGCTCTACAACCCGCACAGTCGGCATTCGAAAAGCTCGTCATGAAGAATTGTCCGGTCTTTGGATACCATAAACCCATTTCAATGGTGCCCTTAAGGTATTTAATAATGCGTTTTACCGCAATCAAATGGGACTCTTTAGGACACGATTGAAATCGAGCACAAAGACACACACAAAACATAATGTCCGGCCTACTAGCCGTTAAATATAACAAACTACCAATCATGCTACAATAGAGTTTAATGTCTACATTTATACCTTGCTCATTCTTGTCAAGCTTTGTTGTGGTAGCCATGGGAGTTTTGCTTGTCTTAGCCTCTTCAAGTCCAAATTTCTTGATAAGTTTCTTCGTGTACTTGGCTTGATTGATAAAAATCCCATCCTTCCTTTGCTTGATTTGGAGACCAAGGAAGTAGTTAAGCTCGTCCATCATAGACATCTCAAATTCCTCCTTCATACATGATTCAAAATCTTTGCAAAGTGTTTCATTAGTAGAACCAAATATAATATCATCAACATATATTTGAATTATAAGTATATCATTTTCAACATGTTTGGTAAACAAAGTAGTATCTATTTTTCCTTTAGCAAAACTATTTGAAAGAAGAAATGAAGAAAGTCTTTCATACCAAGCCCTAGGGGCTTGTTTTAAACCATAAAGAGCTTTGTCTAGTTTGAAAACAAAATCCGGATGTGTAGGATCAACAAACCCGGGGGTTGTTCAACATACACCTCCTCTTTAATAAATCTATTTAAGAAAGCACTTTTTACATCCATTTGAAAAAGTTTAAAATCTTTATATGAAGCAAAAGCAAGTGTCATCCAATGGCTTCAAGCCATGCTACGGGTGCAAAGGTTTCCTCAAAATCGATACCTTCGACTTGAGTGTAACCTTAGGCCACAAACCTAGCTTTATTGCTAACAACATTTTCTGACTCATCCAACTTGTTCCTAAAAATCCATTTAGTACCAATTGTTGGTCTATCATGGGGTCTAGGAACAAGATGCCAAACTTGGTTGTGCTTGAATTGATTGAGCTCCTCTTGCATGGCAAGCAACCAATATGAGTCACCCTCAGCTTCGAGGATGTTCTTTAGTTCAAAATGAGAAATAAATGCATAGTGCCCACAAATATCATGAAGTTTAGAACGAGTTGTTACCCCTTTTGATACTTCACCTATAATAAGATCCTTGGGATGATATGGAGTGAATCTCCAATCCTTTAGAAGTGGTTGTGTTGGCTCCACTTAAACTTCTTGAACTTCACTTTCCCCATCAACCTTTGGCTTGTCTTCTAGAGTAGGTGAGTCCTTCAAGGTAATCCTCTCCATGTCTTCACCTAAGGAATCTATTTCTACAACATTCTCAACAAAAACATTAGATTCCTCAAACTTTACATGTATAGATTCTTCTTCAATAGTCAAAGATGATTTATTGAAGACTCTATAAGCTTTACTAGTGTTAGAGTAACCAACAAAAATAGCTTCATATGATTTTGCATCAAATTTTCCTAAATTATCTCTAGTATTTAAAACAAAACACTTACAACCAAAAACTTTAAAATATGAAACATTTGGTTTTCTTGAATAGTAAATTTTAAAAGATGTTTTAGAAGTATTTTTGCATAAGAAAACCCTATTTGATATGTAACAAGATGTGTTTACGGCCTCGGCCCATAGGTATTGAGGGAGACCATATTCATTTATCATTGTCCTAGTCATTTCTTGTAATGTTCGATTTTTCTTCTCAACAACTTCATATTATTGTGGAGTTCTAGGACAAGATAGTTCATGCTTAATTCCATGTTCTTCACAAAAAGTGGTAAAGGGTTGGTTATTGAATTCACCACCTCTATCACTTCTTATTCTTAGAATAAAAGAATCTTTTTCCTTTTCAACTCTTTTCCTAAAAGTTTGAAAATGTGAAAATGCTTGATTTTTATGTTCTAAAAAGAAAACCCAAGTAAAATGAGAAAAATCATTAACTAAAACGAAAGCAAAACGATTCCCACTTAGACTTTTGGTTTTAGTAGGACCAAACAAATCCATATGGATCAACTCTAAGGGTCATGATGTCATGATATCCTTGATGGATTTGAAAGAGGATTTGATTTGTTTCCCAAGTTGGCATGCATCGCAAATGCGGTCCTTTTCAAATTTCAAGCAAGAAATACCTTTCACCATTTCCTTGTTGTTTAATCTAGATAGATGGTCAAAAGAAATATGGCCTAATCTCCTATGCCATAACCAAGAGTCATCATTGAAGGCATTCAAACAAGTAGCATTGTATTGCATATTAGACATATCAATCATGTATACATTGTTTTCGCGAAATTTGAAAAATATACATGCATTAGTTTGTCTATCAATTACACTACAAGCTAAGTCATCAAAAATCACTTTAAAACCTTTATCACAAAGTTGACTAACACTCAAGAGATTATACTTGAGACCATCAACTAAAACAATATTTTCTATTATAGGAGATGTACCAAGTTTAGTGTTACCTATACCGATGATTTTTCCTTTGGCGTCATCTCCGAATGTGACGGTGCCACCTTCATGGTATCTTGATAGGGTTGCAAAGTTATTGATATCCCAAGTCATGTGTCTTGAGCAACCACTATCAAGATACCATCGCTCCCTACGCCTTTGAACTTTGGAATGTACCTACATCATTTAACAAATTTGTTGACTTTGGTACCCAAATTTTCTTGAGTCCTTGAATGTTAGCATTACGAACCCGCACATGATTATGTGATGCATTTATCCTATCATAGCAAAATTTAACCAAATGACCCTTTCGGCCACAATATGTGTATGCATAAACTTTACCATACATGAATGCATGATGAGTGTGTGGAGTGTGGACTTGTTTAGGGTGTTTAGCATGATGTAAGTGTGAAGGTTGTGATTTATGAACATGAGTGTATGTAGCATGTGATTATTTCTTTGGGATATGTTTCTTAGGACACATAGCCTCTAGTCTAGATTTATCAAATTTACATCTCTTTAAAACTTCTCCTAATGAGTCAATTTTCTTCTTTAGCATGGAAATCTCATCTTTATCAACTAGCAAAAATTTACCTTTGTAAGAAATTTTATAATCTCAAAATCCTTTTGAGTGGAAGTAAGAGTTAAAAATAATTCATCTTTTTCTTTTGTGAGAGTGAAAATTTTGTGGTTAAGTGATTCATTTTCCTTTTTCATTTTTAAATATTTCTTTTTGAGAAAATCATAATTTTGAGATAGTTCTTCAAAAGCTTCTCCTAGTTCATCTATAGATAAATCACAATCTTCAATAGATGTTTCGGTAGTTACCTTGCTTGTGCTTTTATTTTCCATGAAGCACATGTGGGCGGTATCGATTTCCTCGTCGGGTTCACTCTCCGAATCCCAAGTAGCCTTTAAACCTTTCTTCTTGTATGGCTTCTTGGAGGTGGAGGGTTTGCCCTTATTTTTCGGACACTCCGCAACTATGTGTCCCGGCTTTCGGCAATTGAAGCAAATAATTTTCTTCTCTTCTTTACCTTGCCATCTCCTTTTATTTTGGAATTTAGCCTTGTTGTACATTCTCCGAACCTTCTTTACAAGAAGAGAAAGATCATCATCCTCTTCTTCATCATCTTCGTCGGAGTAGGTGGAAGAGATTTGAAAGCTATTGCTTTCTTCTTTGGAGGAGCCATCTCTTCTCTTACTTTTCGTTCCATCTCATGGGTCTTGGGATTCCCAATGAGACCGATGAGCTCCATTTCCTCCTTATCGTTGAGCTCCTTCAAAGTTGTAGCTTTGACTTCCCAAGATGGAGGGAGTGCACAGATGATCTTCCTCACTTTTTGGTCGTTGTCAATGCCGTCACCTAAAGAAGAAAGACCGTTAGTAATCTTTATAAATTTTGTAACCATATCATCTATGGTTTCATTTTCTTGCATGGAAAAGTTTTCATATTGGGAACAAGGAAGGTCAATTTTGACCCTCTTTACTTGTGAAGTTCCCTCATGAGTTACTAGAAGGTGAGACCAAATCTCATATGCGAATTTGCAGTGAATGACTCTAGCAATGTCATCGTCATTAAGAGCTTGAAACAAGGCATAGTGTGCCCTAGCATTAGCGTCAAACTCTTTCGTGGCAATGTCGGACCAAGTGTCCTCATCACCAAGGGGTGCGCTAAAAGGTTTAGTCACCGCCTTTGCAACCCGGCTCCCTAAGGATTGCAAAAACACGGTCCTCTTAACCTTCCATATGGGAAAGTTAAGGCCATCAAACTTGGGTGGGGTCTTAATACCTTCGCCCATCTTTACTAAAGTGTATGAGGATCAAATATGAAAAGAGTGATTAGCAATATAGGATCTCTCTAAGGATATTAAGCCAAGAGCCTAGAGACCAAAGCTCTAATACCAATTGAAAAACATCTAGAGGGGGGTAAATAGGTGTTAATGCTAATCTAATGCTCTTTTTAAACAAGTAAGTATGAATGATGCAAGCGGTCACTCAAAATAAGAAATCGAAGCCGAATTCCCCGTGAAGGGCTCTAGAACTTCTCCTCTTTGATTCCTCTAGATTATGAGTTGAGGTGCGTAATTGCTTTCTTGTTGAAATGAGTAAAGATTGAAAATGCAAGTAAATGAAATGAGTGCAATAATGAAGACAAGCAAGTGGTATCACAAGTTAGAAATGTAAAGCAATAGAGAGCAAAAAGGAAACCAATCGCAAACACAAGTAATTTATTTCGAGGTTCGAGCCACTGCTCTACGTCCCCGCCTTCACGACAATGAAGGATTTTCACTAAATCCACAAAGGAAATTTTCACACAGGAACTTTTACACCCAAGGGGATTACAAATGGTCTACACAAGACCGGAGTACCTAACTCCAACAAATCCAACCTCTACACAAGAGGGATCTCAACACAATGAAATATAAGTCACTTGGTGATCAAAAGACCACAAACTCTCTCTTACAACTTCTTATAGAGTGGAGTATGATTTTTGACTCAAGAAGTAAAGTGAGAAAAAAATTTCAGTTGAAAAGGAGTAAAAGACTTGGAAATCAACTGAAAACTTTTACAATTGAAAGAACTTTGAAAATGAAAGCAAGTAAACTTTTCTTCTCTTTTGAAATACTTGAAACTTGGATATATTTCTTATGAAAAACAAAAGAACAATGACCTCTATTTATAGGGAATGGATCAATACCATTCATAATTGATACTAAGTCATTAGAGGTGAGTTTAGCCACTAGGAAACCAGAAATAGCCATTGGAATCATTAAAAAATGAAACAGATTCCAAAATATAGCCGTTGGGCTTTCTGGACAGCTGCCGGTCGATAGGCCGGTCGACCGGCAAGCCATTTGACAAAAGAGCCATTGGCTCCGGTCGACCGCCGGCTATTATCAAAACAAAATATTGAACTGCCGGTCGACCGGGCCGGTCGACCGGTAAAACCTGAGAGTTGGGGTCTTATAATCGGGCGACCGGTCGCTCTACCACAGTGTCTGTCGGTCGATTGGCCCGGTCGACCGGCAGACGTGCACACATAAGGCCATAAGGCTCGGTCCTGCACGGTCGACCGATCTGGCCTGGAAAAGATCCGGTCGACTGGTCCGGTCGACCGTAATGGCCTGAAACAGTTTTTGAAGAGATTTTTGAACTTTGAATTATTTTTAAAATATTTTTAAATGGTTTGAGGTTTAAATAGCATGCTATAGGAGATGAAATACATATTTTAAACTAGATATAAAAATTTGAAATATTTTGAAACATGTATATTAATCAAACATGCACCAAAACCAACTAACCAAAAACTTATATTTTAAAAAGTGTATTTTTGTGTGTGTGTATTTTCTTGAGCACGACTATCATATCCTTACTCTTTAACATACTAATTCTTACAATGGTTCTAGGTGACTACAAGATCTTCAATTTGAGTTTTTCCATATGTATCGTCGAATAACTTGAATCTTGATCCCGAATTGAGTCAACTTGAGTCAACACCACCTTCCTTTAGGGAAGAAAACTTCTTGAATCCTTAGAACCCTGAAATAATTTTAAACACTTAAACATGATTAGTACAAATAACTATATATGTTTTGTAATCATCAAAACTCTAAAACCAGTTGACTGTAACCTTGGGCCAACAATTACCAGGCAGTCATCAAAATGGCTAATTTATTTGATGGGTTTTACATCAGTCACGTGTCCCGATCCCAAAATACTAGGGCCGATGCTTTGGCTGCACTAGCGGCTACATTGGCCTTACCAATCGACACAACGTATCATCTTACAGTAGCTACTCGACACCTTGTTTGTTCTAAGCATGTGTTAGAAAGTAAGGAATCCATGTGACTTCAATATATTTTGAACCAAAAGATTGGCGGTTCCCCCTCATTGATTATGCTCTGCATGGTATATTATCGGATGACCCTAAAGAAGCCGCTTCTATTCGACGAAGGTCTCTCTGTTTCTACTATGATCCAATAGTAAAGACACTCTATCATTGCTCGTATGACGACATCCTGCTTCGTTGCTTCTCTAATTCAGAGACGCAAGAAGTGCTTAAAGAGGCGCATGATGGTGTATGCGGAGCTCGTCAACCAGGTCTGAGACTCAAGGATCGACTGTACAGACTTGGCTACTATTGGCCAACCATGATAGCCGATGCCATTAAATATGCACGAGACGTAAAGCCTGCAAAATCCACCCAGACTTTATACATTAACCTCTGGAGCTGCTTCATCCAACGGTTGCTTCGTGGCCTTTCGAAGCATGGGGAATCGACGTAATAGGATCTATCAGCCCTTCTTCAACAAAAGGTCATTGGTTCATCTTAGCAATAACCGTTTATTTTTCAAAGTGGGCAGAGGCTATACCACTTATTGAAGTTAAAACTTTCAACGTGGTTAATTTCATCAAACACCATGTCATCCATTAATTTGGTGTCCCTAGGCGGATTGTTCATGATAATGATCCTCTATTTGCAAGCCAAGCATTCTATCAGTTTTGCAATAAGTTCAGATTTGGAATGTGGCATCAACTGCTCCTGTTGCTAATGGGTTAGCGGAAGCATTCAATAAGACAATTATCAAGCTACTCAAGAAATTTGTTTCATCACGCAAACGAGATTGGAATGAGAAGCTTAGTGAATGTCTTTGGGCCTATCGAATCACGGTCCAAACCTTGATCGAAAGAAGGAATTGAGTTGAGCAAGAGTTTAGAGTAAACCGTTCGTATCCGTGTGCTGATTATCAAACTTTGAATATGTATGAAGATTTATTTTACTCCTTCGAATCATCGTTCGTAGAACAAGCTATAATGGGTCGTATCCGCAGGGAGGACTAGCGATGAAGCGTTCACAGTTTTTATGTTGAAGTTTTTGAAAAGAAAAATGAAAGTTCTTCTTTGTTTAAAAATAGAAAAACAAAATAAGATAGAAAGAGAGTGAAGAATTTTGTAGAGTTTGTTAAGAAAATGAAAACGGAATGGAAACCGGAATGAAAGACGGTATAGAAAAATGGGGATGTTGGAAAAAGAAAGTTTGTAGAAAGGAGTTTTGAAATTCAATTAAGAGAAAGTCATGACTAACTAACATTCTACACTACTAACTTACTAAGCTCATTGGGTGATTCATGACTCATGTAGATTCATCGGCAATAGTACATCTTGCTTTATCAAATCAATGTTGTCCCGAATTGAGGTTGTATTCTCATCTAAGCTTGGCTAGGTGGCCTCCTTGGATCATCGACCCCCACTAGATTCTCAATAATGGAACATAAGTATTCACACTTAGGTATACTAAGCAAGAATGTAAGATTCATTAGTCCATCAAAGCTATAACAAGCTAGCATAAATTAAGAAACTTGTACAATAGGTGTTAGCATGCTAAAGTGATCCATCTTCATGTTTCATCAAGGCACTTGTTCAAGGGACAAGGCTCTAAATGAGGCACACATGAATCATATGGAGGTGGTACAAAGTATTCACTAGAATTGAAACACTACTCATCATCATTAGGAATAAAAGACTTGTTAATCACAAGACTTAGAAATAAAAACATCCAACAATTCATATGAGTTAGAAATCACCAAAGAGTTAGTAGTGTTAGGAGTTAGTTAGTCATGTTAGTGAGTTAGTTAGCCATATAAAATAAGAACAAGCAAGAATACATGTAGAAAGGAAATGCAAGAAAGTAAGAACTTGAAAGTAAATGCAATGGAACAAGAAAAGACTTGAGGAAGAAAGCTTGAGCCTTTATATTGAGTTGTCACTACTTTAATTACAGAGATCTCTCACCCTCACTCTCTCTTTTCTGGATCTAGAAGGAGAAATGAAAATTACACAAGAATACTAAAGAGTGCTTAAAGAAATCCTAACAATTTTCCTAAATAAAATGCTATTCTCTCCTCCCTTTTTTACAGGGGCCTTGGGGTCTATTTATAGGCTTCAGGAGAAGATCATGTCCCACCACAGCCGTAGGATCAAACGCTTGATCAACGGCCAGGGAAGTGCCACGGATCCGCGGCCAGGGCCGCGTTTTCGCGGCAGCATCTTGGCCGTTGCGCCAACGAATTCTCTGATATTCTGTTGGGCTACGTGTGCCCAGCTGGAGCTTCTAGAAGTTGGAGAATATACTCTAGATCATTCCAGAATTAGGCTTCATGGTTCTGGGCTCCTAAAATGCCTTTAATTCCTTAAAAATCCCAAGCCTTGGGCCTTTTTCTCCATTAAATAATGGACCTGATAAATGAGAGAGAAAAGCAATAAAAATCCCATTTTTATTAACATAAAGCATGGTGAGGTGGTGTAAAATGATGCAAAAATGAACTCCAATCATACCCCCATACCTAGCTTTTGCTCGTCCCTGAGCAAAGAAAAAGAGAAAAAGTCCTAACTAAATTATTACACCACTTTCGCAAGTAACACGATTGCACTAAGCTTGTGCAACAAGCTGTTAACCCTCTAGGTTACCCTAGAAGAGGAGTGTTGTCTCCTGAGGGTTTTCAGCGGGTTGCACCCACAAAATCAAAAGTGAAAGAAAATGTTAGTGATTTTTTCAAAAAAAGAAAGAAAAAAGTTTATGATCCATTTTTTCAAGAATTTCGGTGATCTTTTGGTTTCAGGTTACCCTAAACTTTTCCTCCTTTTTTATAAGCCTCCATTTGAAGTTTCGTTTTCAACTTAGGTTAAGTTTTCAAAAATAGAGAGAGAACTAGATTTTGTATCAAGCCTAACATATATACATCTATATGTATGAGGGATTGTTCTTAGACTATGGTACATTATATATATATATATATATTTTTATTTTTCTTTTTTTATATACATATTTATTTATATTTACATTTATTTATTCCCTTAGCTTCATTAGGCTTTCTAATTTACCCATGTAGCGAGCCTTTTACCGATGACTCCCAGACCAGACGGTCTTAGGGCACCAGATGAAGATACATCCCTAAGATCCAAGGACTCGAATAAACTAGGCCACGAATGCTAAGGACTTAACCACTTTTAGGCATGACTGGTTACGCTTCTTAAGGCACAACTAACCAGCTTAATTGGTGATCAAGTTTTTATTTATTATTATTATTCTTACTATATTTTTTTCTTTTTTTTTTCCTTTATATATATATAAATATAGACAAAGTTACTAAGTCCTTGATTAATCCCTCAACATGTAAATGTATATAATGTTTAAGAAAAATTCAAATCTAGCTATCTTTCTATTCTTTTCTTTCTTAACCTAAAGATCCAACAATACTTCTTATTTTGACTTATATTAAGAAATCTTAGTTTAGAATTTCCTTAATTCCTAAGATTAAGTTAATTCTTTTCAAAAATAGGTCACAATTTTTTTTATATATATATAAGAAAAGAAAAATCTAAAAGAAAACCCTAGAAAATCTAAAAAAAATCTAGAAAAATCCTAAAAGCTAAAAAAAAATCTCCTATATTAGTATCTATCCCCCATACCTATCTCATACATTGTCCCCAATGTATGCAAGTAAAGTATATGCATGAAACAAGTAAAGAAAAGATGTCATCCCCTCCTTCGGCTCGGACCAGCGGTGGTGCTAGGTCCGGCCGAATGCGAACGCCGCAGACCCTCCTCGATGAGGTCTAAGCGAGATGTCTACTCCTCTACCTGCATTCGTTGTCTAACCTGCCCCTTAAATATCTTCTTCATGCCACGCCAAATGGTAGACATGAAGGTTCGTGAATCAGTTGGGGGTCCTGCTGCCAAAAGGTCGGGTCATCATCATCCTCTAAAAGTTCTTCCGAAGAGGACTCTACTGGGGCATCTTCAGGATGGACACTAGGGGTCCAGACTTGTGCAACAAATACCCTATCGTACGAGTCAAAGACCGCATCTTGTAAGAAGTTCCTACACAGATGAGTGATCAAAACTGGATGCGAGTATTTGGCGCCACGTGTGCGCGTGGAGTTAGTGATGATAGCATGAAATATGGTCGTGTTAATGCAGATGGTGTGCTATCGAGTCATGAGATCATGAATGATCTGCAACACCGACCTATTGAAGGAGGTCGTATGGTCAAGCCCTAATATGTTGCCTTGGATCTAGCGTCCAGCGCAATGGATGTTGAGAAACGTCGTACTGGCTTTGAGCCCCCTATCTTGCTCGGTACAGCGAGCCCCCATAACTGTCATGTAGTCAATTATGGTAGGGGGTCGCGATGGTGCGGGTTGCTGGGGACTTAGGTGTAGTCTTCCAACATATCAACAGTTATAACAAGGTCCCCCATGGGCAAGTGCACCATGAATTGGTTTGTGTCAAAGTTAACAAAGGCTTGATCAAGT
The DNA here is from genome assembly GCA_038442645.1 of Agave tequilana. Lineage (NCBI taxonomy): Eukaryota > Viridiplantae > Streptophyta > Magnoliopsida > Asparagales > Asparagaceae > Agave > Agave tequilana. The sequence goes on along the minus strand of JAVJIF010009066.1, from coordinate 48,753 downwards.
GAAGCATAGAAGAGCTTGACAAACTCGGGACAATGGTAACCTCATGGTCGGAGTTATCATAGACTAATGCATACCAATTTCATTCACGAATTCGATCCAAAAAGATGTGACCATAACCATTAATATCACTAAAAATCCTAGCAAAGTCTTTTTCAGCAAATATAGATGGGGCCATGACGGAAAATACGAAGGATGGGAAAGAAATTTGCAAACCTCCCCCGGATTATGTGGGGGGGATCCAAAACTAGATTGCAGAGAGCAATCCACAGGTGTAACAGGCAATCAGGTGATAGATCTGAGATCTACAGATAGCAGCGATGGCAGGAAAATTTGGCGACGCTCTAGAATCCACCAGAGGGCCGCGAAAACGCGGCAAGGGCCGAGAAAACGCGGCTTTTGCAGGGAGGTAGGGGCTCGGGAAAATTTTGGGCGGCGGGTGTTTGATTCTCTCTTCTCAGATCTGGTTTCAGATGTTAGAGTAGAGAACAAAATAGATGGAAGGGGGAATATATAGGGGCCTGAGAAGGGTAGAATTCCAAATTTGCCCTAGGTGAAAAGGGAAAATTACAACTCTAGGGAAATTCTGGTTTATTAGAAGGGAAAAGGAGTATATAAAGGGAAGAAAACCACTATTTATATTTTATTTATTTGCATTTTTGGTATTTTGTTTTTATATATTTTTCTATTTTTCTATTTTATTTTATTTTTTATTTATCATTATTATTATTATTATTATTATTATTATTATTTTGTTTTAATTTACAAGGGAGGTCCCAAAGATTTACAAGAAACACCAGGGAAGAGGGTAGAAAGATTTGGTCACATGTACACCGGGTCACAAAGACCCAGTTCGAAAATATCGTGTGACATAGACTCTGTGGTGTAGAATGGCTTAAGTCGTTGACCATTGACTTTGAATATGTTGCCACTCTTTGAATCAGAAATCTCAATTGCACTATGAGGGTAGACTGTTTGTATAATATACGGTCCTAACCACCTGGTTTTCTACTTACCAGGAAAAAGGTGGAGCCTAGAGTTATACAACATAATGTTTTGTCCTGGGACAAATTTCTTTCTATGAATGGATTTGTCATGGAAGAGTTTAATTCTATTTTTAGAGATCCGAGCGTTATCGTATGCATCATTTCTTAACTTTTCTAACTCGAAAATCTGCAATTTTCTCAAGTCACCGGCTTTCTTTAAGTCAAAGTTCAACTGTTTTATCGCTCACATAGCACGGCGCTCTAGCTCTACAGGCAAATGGCAGGGTTTCCAAAATATAACTCGATATGGAGATATACCAAGGACAGTCTTGTAGGCGGTCCGATATGCCCATAAGGCATCAATGAGTTTGATGGACCAGTCCTTACGGTTTTGTCCTACAGTTTTCTCCAATATCAGTTTTATCTGTCTATTAGTAACTTCCACTTGCCCGTTCGTCAGAGGGTGATAAGCCGTGGACAATTTATGAGAAATAGAGTATCTTCGCATTAGGGCTTCAAAAGGCCGGTTGCAGAAATGACTCCCGTTGTCACTAATTATCGCACGGGGGGCTCCGAAGCGCGAAATGATATTTTCCTTAAGAATTTGATGACAACCTGGTTGTCATTTGTTCTCGTCGGAATAGCTTCAACCCACTTTGAAACATAGTCTACAGCTACCAAGATAAATTGGTTGCCATAAGACATAGGAAAGGGTCCCATGAAATCGATGCCCCATAAATCAAAAATTTCTACCTCCAAGATCAGTGTAAGGGGCATCATGTTTCTTCGTGTGATTCGACCCGTCATTTGACATTTGGCACAGAGCTTGCAAAAAGTATAGACATCTTTAAAGAGAGTGGGCCAGTAGAACCCACTCTGAAGGACTTTCTCAGCAGTCTTTCGTGGACCAAAGTGTCCACCACAAGCTAACTCGTGACAAAATGTCAAAACACTCTGATATTCATCCTCAGGAAGACACCTCTAATTATCTGGTCAGGGCAATATTTGAATAAATACGGTTTATCCCAAAAGAAAAATCGTATTTGTGTCATAAAGCAATGCTTGTCCTGACTTGACCAACTTGAAGGTGTTTGCCCGGTAGCAAGGTAGTTTGCAATATCATCATACCAGGGCTCTTTACACATCATGAAGATGTGTTCATCAGGAAAGTTTTCATTGATAGGTATTGTCTCAGTTGGTGCATTGGGAATTCTCAAAAGGTGATCTGCCACCACATTCTCAATGCCCTTTTTATCTTTAATCTCCAAGTCAAACTCTTGCAGAAGTATCTATTGGATCAGTTGCATCCTTCTTTTGCATCAAGTATCTTAGGACGGAGTGATCGGTGAAAATCGTTAACCTAGACGCTAGTAGGTATTGGCGAAGCTTCTCCAACGCAAACACAACTGCTAAAAATTCCTTTTCAGTCGTTGTGTAATTTAGTTGGGCTTCGTTGAGCGTCCTACTAGCATAATAAATTACACGTTGCCTGTTATCAAGACGTTATCCTAGAGCAGCGCCTATGGCATAATCGGAGGCGTCACACATAATTTCAAATGGTCTAGTCCAATTAGGCACTGAGATTATTGGCGCCGAGACAAGTCTTTGCTTTAACTCCTTCCAAGCTTGTAGACATTTTTCATCAAAATCAAAGGGCACATCTTTTCCTAAGAGATTAGTTAAAGTTCTAGCAATTTTGCTAAACTCCTTAATAAATCTTCTATAGAAGCCAGCGTGCCTTAGAAATGGTCGAATGTCTTTCAGGCATTTTGGCTCTGGGAGCTTCGCTATCACTTCCACTTTTGATCTATCAACTTTAATTCCTCTGTTTGAAATTTCATGCCCCAGAACGATTCCGTGCTTGACCATAAAATGACACTTTTTCCAGTTGAGTGTCAAGTTTTTCTCTATGCATCTTTGTAAAACCAGCTTCAGATGATGCAAGCACTAGTTAAAGGAATCGCCATATATTGAGAAGTCATCCATGAAAATTTCCAAAAATCTTTTCACCATGTCAGAGAAGAGACTAAGCATGCAACGTTGGAACGTTGCGGGAGCATTGCATAAGCCGAAGGGCATTCTTCGGTATGTAAATGTTCCAAAGGGACAGTTGAAAGTAGTCTTGTCTTAATCCTCAAGAGCGATAGGGATTTGCTTGTATCCTGAATATCCATCTAGTAAACAGTAATATTCATGTCCAGCTAGTCTCTCGAGCATTTGGTCTATGGATGGAAGAGGGAAGTGGTCTTTCCATGTGACAGCGTTTAGTTTTTGGTAATCAATACAGACTCGAATCTTCATTGGAAGACGAGTTTGTACTAATTCCTTCTTATCATTTTCTACCACGGTAAAGTCTGCCTTTTTGGCACAGCATGGACAAGACTAACCCATTGGCTATCTGATATAGGATAAATAATCTCATTGTCTAGTAACTTCAGAATTTTAGCTCGGACAGCCTCTTGCATGATTGGGTTTAGTCTACGCTGTCGGTCGCGTTTTGGCTTTGCATCTTCCATTAAGTGAATCTGATGTTGTACAATGGATGGACTGATCCCTTTATATCAGCCATGGTCTAACCAATGGCTTCTCTATTTTTCCTCAACACCACAAGAAGATCCTCTTCCTATTGTTCCGTAAGATGGGATGCTATTATCATGGGAAAAGCTTCCTTTTCACCTAAGTAATGGTACTTGAGATGACTAGGAAGAGCTTTAAGGGAATGTGATCTATCAATGGTTGTTCTTCTTGTAGGGGGAGGATAGGGGTTGCATTTGTTGCCCACTCCACTGTTGGTTCGATTATTTGGTCAAGATTGAAGTCATCAGACTCCAATTCGAATTCTCCTTCAGACTCATATTCAATCTCCTTGTCATGCTCACTTGTTAATCCTTCAATTAAGTTCACTTCAAACGACTGATCATCCAAGTCTTGAGGTTGTTTTTCCAGGTGAAAAACATTTACCTCTTTCGTCGTATCTCCAAAAGTCAGACGCATCGACCCGTTCCTACAGTTTATTATTGCATTTGCGGTGGCTAGGAAGGGTCGTCCTAGAATGATAAGGGTCTGTGCTTTTAGATTGTGTACGGGTTGTGTCTCTAGAACGATGAAATCCATAAGGTAATGAATTCCCTGACCTGTATGAGAACATCTGTAATCTCCCCTTTGGGAATCTTTACAGATCGGTCAACCAATTGTATAGTAACTTTGGTTGGACGGAGGTCGCCCAGCCCGAGTTGCTGATATACAAAAAAGGAAAGTAGATGATGCTGGCTCCTAAATCAAGTAAGACCCTGTTTATTGTGGTCTGTCCTATGATATAGGAAATGGTTGGACTCCCGGGGTCTTTGTATTTCACAGGAATGGGCCCGGTGAGCAACTCACTTATGTTTGATGCAAGGAAGACCTTCTTTGGAACATTTATTTTTCTTTTCTTGGTGCACATATCTTTTAAGAATTTTGCATATGATTGGACTTGTTGTATGACATCAAGAAGGGGCACACTGATCTGAACCTGTTTCAATATTTCCCTAATCTTCTCCATTTGAGCAGTAGTCTTGTTATTTGCTAGCCTATTAGGGAATGGTACAATAGGCTTGTAAGGTTGCTCATCTGTTTTGTCTTTATTATTGGACTTGGAGGTTAATAGTTGTGAACTTGAAGATGGATCATTCTGAGTTAGTGGTATAATTACAGGAGAATTTGGCACTGATTTATTAGGAACAGGATGACTAGAAACCTTATTGTCAATTTGTTTTTCAGATCTCAGGATATGAACAGTGTTGCATTGACTTGGACCTATGTTTTAGCTTCATGAATAGGAAAGGAGTTCTTAGGATTTGGTAATGGCTGACTTGGTAGTGTTCCCTTTTGTCTTTCATTTAATGAGTTAGCCAGCTGACCTATTTGAACCTCTAACCTATTGATAGCTTGATGGTGGTTGTTCATCATTGAGGCCTGGGTTTTGGATAAGGTTTCAATCATTCTTTCCAAATCTGACAATTTTTTATCTGGATGATTTTGTTGTTGTTGTTGCTGATATGTGGGTTGGAAGTTATGTTGGTAATTGGTTTAAAAGTTTGGTTAACTCTGGTGGAAACCGGGTTGATAAGACTGAGCAGGGTATTGGTATGGGAATTGTTGTCTTGGTTGCTCACGACCAGACTGGCTCCATGAGAAATTTGGATGGTTCCTCCATCCCGGGTTGTATGTTTTGGAGTATGGATTGTAATTAGGTCTAGCATATGCTGCATTCATATTTTCAGGATACATTTGAGCTTGGTAGACGGGACACTCTTCAAACAGGTGGTTGAGAGCATGGCAGTAGGTACAACCTGGATTGATCACTGGTGTTGGGTTGACCTGATTTACTGAATTGGTTTCTCTAGCTCTAGCAGTTCTAGCCTCTTCATAAATTGTGTTATTTTTGTCTCGGCAGCCATAGAGGATTCAATTGAATGTATACCGGTTCTGAAAGTGGTGGGGTTAGTTTTCTCAGGGCAAGACTCCTACTGAATGGTTTTTTCTGCTAAAGCTTCAAAGAGGTCCCAACCCTGGTTCTCATCTTTCTTCAAAAATTTCCCTTGACACAGTCTCAAAGAGTGTCTTAGTTTGGTAGTCTAATCCGTCATAGAGAATTTGGCACTGACGCCACTTCTTTATTCCGTGACGAGGACATTGAGCTAGTAGATCCTTAAACCGTTCAAAATACTTCCAAAATGGTTCACTTGTTTCCTGCTTAAACTACATTATGTTTTTTTTGATGAGGACGGTTTTATGAATGGGATAGAACTTCTTAAGAAAAACTTTGACAAAATCATCCCATGACGAGATAGAACTAGCAGGTAGATTATATAGGCACTTCTTGGCTATGTTCTTAAGTGCGAAAGGAATGAACCTCAATCTAACGTTGTCTTTCCCCAGTTGGGGAATTCTCATCATCAAACACACTTCTTCAAACTCACGAATGAAGAATATGCGCCCTCGGATTCTAGGCCATGAAATCTAGGGAGCGTGTTAATGAACTGAGGCTTAAGCTCAAAATTGTTTCCATTTGCCTCAGGTAGGAGATGCATGAAGAAAGTTAAGTGCGAATTGGGTAAAACTTGTCTTGGAGAGAAGGTTTGCCATGATTGGGATTGTGTCAGGAAGTGGTGCAAGTGTAGAAGTCCTAACAAGTCTTGATGAAATTGGATCCCGGTACCACTCTAGCATGCACAATCACAGACAACGTTCACCAAGCAAACAAGAGAAAAAGGGAAAATAACAAACAAAAATAAAGAAAAACAATCACAAGCTATTTAGGATCCCTGGACCTAGACGACTCCTAACTGGTCAATGAACCGAAGAAGGTTGTTGCTCGAGTCAGACCATAGCTAATCAGCCAGGAAGGGGCGAAATACAGTAGGAAGTATTCGTGCGTAAGCAACGGGCCTTAATTACGCCAAACCACGGTATCTTCAAGGCTTAACCTCTTAATCCCCAACCTTAGACACTGATTTGACTGGAGTATGAATAAAAAATTTTGATCTCTTATCGAGTCTGGATGTCCCTAGGGGCCAACGTCTATCAATTTTTATTTAAAAGCGTGGGATTGTGAGTTCTTGGAGTGTTATTTTTGGGCTAAGGAAGGGTGATTAAATCCCCACCTTATCTTGTTTATTGGGTGGTGCCCTTAAAGTCAATTTGTGTAAGTGTACAGTATATGCAAAAAAGATTCACTCGAAGCGATATAAATTAACCAAAAGATGAGTCCTATTTTATATGCTATGCGAACGTACCTTGCTCCAGCATTCTTCAACAGTAAACTAAATGAATTGAAAAGACACGTGACTAAAATGCAAACGTCTAATCAATTTTAAACTTTTCAACAAATGTTTTACTGTTGGATTATTAGCAGGCTCCTAGTGATGGCATATAAGAAATGAATTTGCAGCAAGCTATATTTTTGCAAAGCAAGCAGTCCTGGAAAAAAGATTGTGAGTAGTGAACTCTTCCTTGTCGCGGATCCACGGCCAAAGCCGAGAAAACGCGACAATTCAGAGGGTACTTGGTCTTTGCTTTGTAGAGCAGAGGCCCAAGACCACTTATATGTTACTGCAAGTCTTATTTTCCTGTTCCCTCAACCTGTAACCTGAAACAGAGAAGAAAAAATTCATTTTAATTCAAAAACTCATTAAAAACTGTCGCCCTCCCCAGCAACGACGCCAAAAATTTGTTCGAAAGGAGGAATTGAGTTGAGCAAGAGTTTAAAGTAAACCGTTCATGTCCATGTGCTGATTATCAAACTTTGAATATGTATGAAGATTTACTTTACTCCTTTGAATCACCGTTCGTAGCACAAGCTATAACGGGTCGTATCCGCAGGGAGGACTAGCGATGGAAGCGTTCACGATTTTTATATTGAAGTTTTTGAAAAGAAAAATGAAAGTTCTTCTTTGTTTAAAAATGGAAAAACAAAACAAGGTAAAAAGATAGTGAAGAATTTTGTAGAGTTTGTTAAGAAAAGGAAAACGGAAAGAAAGACGGTACAGAAAAAAAGGCCAACTTGTAGCTTCACTGAGAGCTTACTTCTAGCTTCACTAGAAGCTTCTCTTAGCTTCGCTACGAACTTATTAGATTAACTCCGTTGTGGGTCTTTTACTGTCATTTTTGACCAATCAAATCTCCAGATGAGATCATTGAGATTAAAATCAAATTTGGTAGTTGCTTGTCATGATCTCTTGACTCCCCCAATCAGTTGAGAAGATCAGGGGAGATCTCTCGATTAGTTGGAGAGGATCAAGGGAGTATCCCTCATTTAGGTGAGCAAATCAAGGGACTAGCATTATACGCTGTTTCTAGCTTCGCAGAAGCCGTTTCTAGCCTCGCAGCAAGGCTACTTTCCAAAAGTAAAACTAGATTGACTCAATCTGTTTGCTAATTTTTAGGGCGGCCAAAAGGAGAGGCCAAAAAAAAAGGCGAGGCGCGGCATAGAAAGCAAGCAGCGAGCAATAGCTGAATTCTTCTCTCATTAAGGCTTTCCACTTCCAAAACTTCAAAGATTTGGTTCTCTTTTTGATTCAGGGTTTTAATACGCCTTATCTTCGAAGATTTCCGAAACCAGGAGAGAAGGAAAATCTATCGAGAAGGCTTGCATACCTGAGTGATTGCATCGTCAAAGAAACAAAGTGATTGCGAGCTGACCAGACTCCTACCGGCACACTTTTTCAGAAATCTCAGAGGAGATCTACTTGTAATCTTTCTTTCTTTAAAGAAGTACTTGTAATTTCGCTCCTCTAACTTTTGTAAGTTTTCCCCTTTGCAAATCAATGGAAAACAACACATACTTCATTCCTATCCTCAAATATTTTTGAAAAGAGTTCAAAACTTTTCTCTTTTTCGTTTTCAAAATCAAGTTTCGAAAAAAAGGAGTTTTGAAAAAATTAATTTTCGATTTAGAAAAGTTTTTTTACAAAATATAGTTCTATCTTTATTTTTTGTTGATCCATGATTACACACTGGTTATCTAGTCCTAAGAACTTTATTTTTTGTTTAAAAATAAAGTTTATTTTCGTCAGAAAAATGTTGACTTCAAAAAGATTTACAAAACAAGCTTTTAGCCCTAGGTCGGTCGACTGACCGATCGACTGTAGATAGAGCAAAATTGCTCTATCGGTCAACCGAGCATGCACAAAATTTCCCCAAGTGCTTTGGTGCACTGTGGTCGACCATTCAGTCGACCGACTGCAAGAGCTTTGCTCTCGGTTTGGTCACGGTCGACTGATTGGTAGACCAACAGAGAACTTTGCCCTCTGATTGGGACAAACGGTCGACCGACCAGTCGACCGCTATCTCCAACGATCAAAAATCTGACCGTTGGCGGTCGACCGGCCGATCGACGGACAGAAGGATTTCCTTTTGATTTTTTCCCAACGACTAGTTTTCTGTTTGTCTTTTTCTGAGTTTTTTTCCCAATGACTCTATTAGGTTTTCTCCTCGTATTTTCATCTCCTATAAATAGTGAGACTATAAAAAAAAATCATTAACAAGTTTTTACAAGTTTACAATAAGATTTGATCAAGTTTTAGTCTTTTTCTTAAAAGATTTTCTTTTGAGCCAAAATTCCACATTCTTGATTTTTAGCTTGAGCCTTCCCTCCACATCTTTACAAGCTATTTCCACTACACAATCTCAAAGAACTTCAGCTCCTCATCGTGTTTATAGGATTATGCCTGTGAGCCTTTTGTGATCAAGAGAAGATTACTGATTTCTTCTATTGTGAAGTTGTAGAGGCTGCGGCCTCAAGTGAGTTAGTGAGATCCATTGTTAGTATTGCAGTACCGCGAGAGAGGACTTGTGAGTTCATAGAGTTCTAATGAGAACTTGTAACGGTTGACGATCTACTGAGATCGGTCAGAGTGAAAATCCTTTATAGTGTTGAAGGCGGGAACATAGAGTAGTGGCTCGAACCTCGAAACATATTATCTGATTGCTTACTCTTTCTCTCTTAACTCTACTCTCTCTTTACTTATTTGCACACTTATATTATTTACTTATTTGCAAGTATTTATTGTGTTGTGATTGGCATTTGCTAGGTTGCTAGCAAGTAAATTTTAGTACCACATTATTTGCCATTTAGTATAGCCATCACCTATTTACCCCCCTCTAGGTGATTTACAATTAGTATCAGAGCCTACTCCTAGATTTGGTTTAACCACCTTATGGAGATTCTTTTATTTGGCTATATTCATTTATTGCATTTGCTATTTGTTTGTGCATGATTTGTCTCCAATATTGCATATTTCATATCACATTTTCACACTTATTCTTTATAAAATTTTGTTAAATAATGATTTTCTTGTGTATTCTTGGTCCATAGTGTGAAATGAAGAAGAAGATCAAAAATCTCATTTATTTGGTGATTTTTAGATCTTAATAAGCCATTGACTTTGGAAGCCCATTTTGCTCCTACAGGGAGCAGAAAACAAGGAAGTGGCAGCCCATACCCATACATCAGAGAAGCCATGACCTGCAGGCTTCAGCGTTGTGTGCATAAATGCAGAATGGCCGCGTTTTCACGACTATGCTATGGAGTCGTGCGTCGAGCTTCAACACATGACTCCGTACAGCCTCCCTGGTGTCCTCTTTTGCCTATAAATACCCAGTGTTGAGCAGATTTCCAAGAGGAAGAGTTTTAGGAGAGTTTTTGGTATGATTTTCTTCTTTTTAGGGTAGTTCCTTTTCTTTAGTTTAGGTTAATTGTTCTTCTTCTTCCTCTTTTGTATTTTTCATTTCTTATAGATCATATAATAGGGAAGAGAGTAATACATAAGATGAAAGCAAGAGTACTTGTAATGGAGGATGAAACTTTATGAAAGATTCTCTCTTTATCTCTACTTGATTTCTTCTTTCTAACTCCTTTTACATGCTTAGCTAATTTTCTCTCTTAGCAACTAACTATTAATCACTAACTTGCTAATTCCTTACTTGGTAATCCATATAAATCTAATAGCCTTTACTTGGCCTTGCTCTTGCAAAAGCCATTGATGGCTCATGATGATGGATTCTAACACACTAACATCTAACTCTCTAACAAGCTATCATTACTTTATTCCATGCTTGCTCTTATTTAGTTTTGATGATTTAAGTGTAGCTTGCACTTATTTGTTGAGTTTGAATTGTAGGATCACGTAGAGGGGGGTGAATAGGTGATGGCTAATCTAATGGTCACTTAATGCCAAATAATGCGGAATTAAAAACTATTATGACCTTAACTAAACTCTTAAGCTAAACACCACGTATAACACAAGAGTGTAGCCGAATTCCCCGTGAAGGGCTCTGGACTAACTCCTCTAGATTCCCCTAGATAAGGGTTGAGGTGCCGCGTTGGCTCTCTTGGTTAAATACAAGTGTTAGCAAACAAACCCAAGCATGTATATCAATAAGGCACAATATGAATATCAAGCATGTAAGGATAAGCACAATAATAGCATGCAAGATATAAACAAAAGACAAGGGGAGAGAGAGTGAGCAATCGCAAACACAAGGGATTTGTTTCGAAGTTCGAGCACACTTGCTCTACATCCCCGCCTTCGACACACGAAGGATTTCCACTATAATCGATCCCACCGGATCACTCGGTGCCGCAACACCAACAAGCTCTCAGACTCCCTAGCCCGTACACACCGCAAGCCCCACAAGCTCGCCGAGGCCGCACCTCAAACAAAGAGTTCACACACGAACTCGAAACAACCGCGAACGCACTCGTCCGCCTCCTCAAGGAACAAGAAAAGATCTCTTGGTGATCTAAACACTTTGATCACCAATAAACACTCTCACAACAAAACCCTATAGGTAGATATAGCAATGGATAGCTCAAGTGTTTGTGTGAGAAAAAGAATGATGAGAATGGTGGAGGAAAACTCAAGAAATCTCTTTTTAAACACTCTTAATAAAACTCTCCTTTTGATTGGAAATTTTGCTCCATAACAAGTGGAGAAAACCTCTTAAAAGAGTTGGGAAAACTAGTAAAAAATCCACTTGAAAATCTTGTATAAAACAGCCCCAAATGACCCAATTTATAGGGCTCCAAAAACTAGCCGTTGGAGGGCTGACAGAATGTCAGTCGACCGCCCGGTCGACCGGCCAACGGTCATATTTCAGACCGTTGTGCCATCGGTCGACCGGTCGGTCGACCGAGGCTAGGATACAGAGAGCAAGTCTCTCTGTCCGGTCGACCAGGGCCTTTCCAGAGAGCAGAGCTCTCTGGACGGTCGACCGGGTCGGTCGACCGGCCACCCTGCCAGAACTGGCGTGCACGTCTGTGCACGTCGGTCGACCGTGAAGGTCGGCCGACTTCAAGCTGCGGTCGACCGTCCCGGTCGACCGGCTGAAGCCAGGAAACAAAGTTAAGGGATTAAAAACTAGGTCTTTTTGGCTTAAATAAAATCCCATAAAATCATAGAAAATCCACAAAAATAGTTTTACCGTTATACTTTGATAAACAAACATGCTTGCACAAAATCGAGGCATGTTATAAATGATTTGGACTATTTTTGTAATATGGAAAAATTGGCTCAAATGAAAAACAGTATTTTTCCAAACTTGATTTTTCAAAACTTGTTTTTCCAAAACTTCACCAAATACAAAAACAAGATATTTAAACTCATTTGAAGTATAGTGTGTATGGATATGATCCACTACACAAACATGGTGAAATATCTATGTTTTTGACATTAAGCTCTAAACATGGTTTTGATTAAAACATATAAACTAGAATACCAAAAACCAAGCATGTATTTTTCTAAAAGAAAATCTTTTGTAAAAACAAAACTATCAAGAGTGTGTGTATATATATGTACATGAGCAATCCACCAACTATTCTATCATTTACATTTTATCTAAAAATAACATCTTATAAAAACAAATCTGGATTCAAGTCTTCATCTTCTTGAAGTCTTCACTTGAAGCCTTCCCATCTTCTTGACTTGGTCCAAACACGATCCAATGGCTCTTGGATCAAACCGTGCTAGCTCCAAAACACATGAGTTGATCATCATCAAAACTAGAGTGATGGGCCTTTGGGCCAACATGAATGTGATGAGTTATTTTATGGGTCTTGCTTTGAATCGCTTTTGAACCTAGGACTAGTGATGGCCTAGGATACATGTGAGGCAACTATCAGTAAGAAGTTAGCATGGTTAGTGGAGCTATTAGTAAGTTAGTAGCTATGAGTTTTCTTTTCTTTTGACTTTGTTTAAAAATATATCAAAAATCATAAATACCATCTCTTCAATGTTTCTATCTTTGTTTCCACCGCACTATTCTCTTTTCATTCTTTGTTTTCTTTTCTTTTAATTCTTTGAAATATAGAAGAACCGTTAACACACACGTGAACATTCTGATAAAGCTGAAAGTGCTCTGATGCCAATTGAAAGCACACCTAGAGGGGGGGTGAATAGGTATAAATGCTAATTTAGAAACTAAATGCTCTTAAATGCGGAAGCTAATGCAAATTTTGCAACACACTTAATACAACACACAAGTGTAGCCGAATTTTCCGTGAAGGGCTCTGGACTAACTCCTCTTGATTCCCCTTTAATGGGTTGAGGTGTTATGTGAAGCTCTTGTGGTTAAGTATAAGTGAGGCACACACAAACAACCAAGCATATACAAGATATAGCAATATGAAATATGCAAGGCACAAGACAAGCAAAGAATGATATGAATGAAGAATGATGCTTTGCACAAATGTAAAGAGAGAGAGTTAGAGAGACAAGTGGATCAAACGCTAACAACAAGATATGTTTCGAGGTTCGAGCCCCTAGCTCTACATCCCCGCCTTCACCACCGTGAAGGATTTCCGATCCACTATCTCCCACCGAGGGAACCTCCACCGAGGAGGATTTGTTACAATACTAGGAGTACCGAACTCCTCTCTCAAACACCGTGATTGGTCACTAATGTTGCACATTTATTATCATATTTCCATACTTATTATAGAATAAAATCTGCTTTGCCCTAATTAAATGTTTAATTTATTTGCAGGCCCATTCCTTAAGGAGATGAAGAGAAACAAGCCCAAAAGCCCACCAAATTCTGATTAATTCAGAATAAATTTGAAATGAAGAAATCAGGGCAAAATCTTGGCATATAAGGAAGGTTGAGAAGAATCCTCCCTGTGGGCAAAATCTTGGTATATAAGGAAGGTTGAGAAGAATCCTCCCTGAATCAAGCACAATCAAAGGCTGTTTTGTCAACTTTTGAAGAAAAAAATAAGAAAATCAGAAGAAGATACGGGAAATACATCAGACCAGGAGATTCCCCCAATCTTCCTGGGATCTTCTCCTTTAGGTTTTTTGCCTATAAATACTGGTTTTAGCTGAGCAAGGGGAAGGCAGAGTTGGATTTAGCCTAGTTTTCATTTGTAGTTTAGGTTTTTCTTTTTATGTAACTTGTATGTAACTTAGGGTAGAAGAAGATTCATGTAAGTAAGAGAGAGAGGCTGACGTTGAGAGTGACACCGATGTACCTTCCTCCTTTCTTCCATTGTCTCTGCAATTAATAAAGGTAAAAGCTTCTTTTTATGTTCGTATTTTGTTTTGCTTTCTTCTTCCTCTTCTACTTTACCTTGGTTGTATTAGTTGAGTTTACAAGTGAAATCCAAGGCAAGTATAACTAAGCTACGTGAGAGCCAGCGATAGTTCATGAAGACGTTCTCCTCTTCCAAGATCCGCATCACTTCGTTCTTGCTAGGCCTGACGATATAATGTGCACGGGGACTGAGCTCGAGCTTATGATCTATGCGTTGAACGCCTCTGAAGCAAAGGTAGAACATGCAACGGTTTTCAGGTAAGTCATCACTCAACCTAGGTAAGTATTCCTTCTTTTCTTTCCTTTCTCTCATTTCTGTAAATTATATCACCACCTCTTCCAACTCTTTCTTCTCCACTCACTCCATTTGTACATAGTCGCTTTTCTTGTTTTCTGATTTGTCCACCTTTTCATCTTTCATTTTCTTCTTAACTTTAACTATAACTTTCTTTTTCATTTTTATAACTTGAAAAACAAAGAAGAATCTTCGTTTTGTTTCTTAACGATTTCAATACAAGAACGTAAACGCTTCTATCGCAAAACCCTCCTTGTGGATCACGACCCGCATAGCCACTTGCTATAGCGGTAAGAATTGAGCACTTGCACATCTTTATTTCTAAATCTAAAATTCTGTATTTTTTGTGCAGGTTTTACCTCAATCAAATTTTGGCGCCGTTACCGGGGAGGGTAAAACGGTTTTTATTGAAATCTGAATTTTTCTTGAAAATTATAGAACTAAACAAATTTTCTTCTCTGTTGCAGGTTACAGGGCAAGCAAAGCAGGAAAATAAGTTTGCAGTGACATACAAGTTGTATTGGGCCTCTGCTCTAGAAAGCAGAGACCCATTGCCCTCTGAATTGCCGCGTTTCCACGGCAAAAGCCGCGGATCCGCGGCAATAAAGAGCTGACTACTAACAGGTTTTTGCAGGGCTGCTAGCTTTGCAAATTCTAGTTTGCTGCAATTATTTATTTCTTATATGCCATCACAAAAACCTGCTAATAATCAACAGTAAAATATTTGTTGAAAAGATAAAAAATTGATTAGACATTTGCATTTTAGGCACGTGTCTTTTTAATTCCTTTATTTTTTACTGTTGAAGAGTGCTGGAGCAAGGTACGTATGCATTGCATTTAGCATAGGACTCACTTCTTGGTTGTTTATATCGCTTTGAGTGAATCTTACATATCTTGTACACTTGCACAAAATTATTTAAGGGCACTAACCCATAACAAGATAAGGTGGGGATTTAATCACCCTTCCTTAGCCCAAAAATCAGATTCCAAGCACTCACTAACCCAAGCCTAACTAAAATTGAGTAGACGTTGGCCCTAGGGACATCTCGGACTCAATTAGGAGATTATCCTAAGGGAGAAAATGTTAGAATCTGACTCCTGCAAAATCAGTGTCTAGGAAAGGGATTGAGGGCCGAAAGCCCGAAGGTTGGTGGTTATTTAATTAAGGAACGTCTTTGATGGAAAACCTCCCACCAACCTTACCCTGACCTGGCTGATTAGCTTGTGGTCAAAGTCTACATTAGACCTCCCGTGGACAGTCTAATCAGTTAGGAGTCGTCTAGGTCATAGGTCTACCCTAACTTAGTTAGAATTTTTTTTTCTTTTATTTGTTTGCTTATTTGTTTGTTTTTCTTTGTTTATATTCTATTGTGTGATATGGACTATAATAATAATTTTTTCAACTACAATAATAATCCATATTACACACCGACTTCATTTTCGGATATTACCAACCCGGCATATCATAACTTTGACCAACCTAGTGTGCCGGATTGGTCTTATCCGAATCAATATGACCCATACCCCCCATCTAATAACTATAATTTCCATAATGATTTCAATTCTTCACCGAGTCAGTGGGGATTCACCCCCCGAGCATAATTTCCAACCACCTTGCCCTCCTTCTCCACCCAGTCCACATTATGTTCAAGATTCATACTCAGTTCCACCCGTCCAAAATAGGAAACCATCAATTATGGAAATGAGTATGCGTGAGTCCAAACACAAATCCCAAAATCTGATGGACTCACAATTTCACTACCACTTCCAAGACAATTCTTCATCTTTTCATCAAAACAATGAACCTATCAACTATGAAAAGATGCTTGAAGCCATGACTCAGGCTCAAAACACTCGTAATCGTGACATAGATATGATGGTCGAATCTCTACGTTCGCACCGTCCTGATGTCACTAACTATTCTGTTAGAGCCGAAGAGTCATGTAGTTTTGAAAATCAAGATTCCATTTCAGCACAACCATTTGAACTTGCCCAAACTCCAAATGAAATTGATAATTTGGCAAGTTATCCTTTTCTGAAATCGAACTTGAAAATGAATATGATCTTGAACCTCAACTTAGTGATTCAATTCTTCTTCCTGATTCAATAATGACTTCGGTATCTTTACCTGACTTCAATCTTTTCCCGGAGTCGACGTTGGATCCTGTCTCAATTCATAATGAAATTGAATCACCCATCTTTGAGGATCATATTGAACTTGACCAATTATACACTTTTGAAGATCCTATTAACAAATTGGCGAGTTCTCCATTTTTTGATATTGAACTCAATGAGATATGTGACCTAGATTTTCAAATCAGTGATCCAGTTCAACTTTCTGAATCAATCTTGACTCCCGTTTTGTTACCAAACTTGAGTAATATTTTAGAGTCAGTTTTGATTCCTCCACCTATCATTCCTGAACTGGAATCACCCATATTAGGTCACATTCCATTGTTGGAAAATACATGTAGACTGGAGTTTCAACTTCTTGACTTGGACCCAATTTCTGAACCTATTTCGACTCCTGAACCTTTACTTGACTTAAGTCACCTTCCTGAGTCGGTATTAGTTCCTGTCCTTCCTGAGTCCAAGTCAACTGTTCTATCATTTCATACTCCATTCTGGGACGAGGTGGTTGACAAATTTGACTCCGAAATTAGTTATGGAATATGGAAATTAGATGGGGTCAAATATTTAATAAAAATCCTTCATGGATATATCTTTTTAATGGGTTATATTAAAGATAGTGCTGGTGGGTTCCTTCGAGATCCAAGAAAGGTTGATTGGGCCGCGTTTCGTGGACCAATCAGACCACCACCGGAACTACCACCTTAAGGTAACCTTTTCCTTCCCTTTCTTCTTTTTCATGCATCTATGCATTAATTCATACATTGAGGACAATGCATGAGATAGGTGTGGGGGAGGGTCTAACATAACTTTTCTTTTTGTTTTAAAAAAAAATTAACATTTTTCTTTACTAAATTAACATTTTTCTTTACTTTTAAAAACTTTTTGAAAAATAGAAACAATATTTTGACTTATTTTTGTAAGAAATTAAGTTAATTTTAAGGAATAGGAAAATCCAAATTAGGACTTCTTATACTTGGTCAAAATAAGATTATTCGTTTGATTTATAGAGTTAGGAAGAGAATTTGTCAAAGTAATTTAGTCTTGATCTTTACCTTGATGAAATATGCACACTTCATACACTTACACACTTAGGGTTCAAAAACAAAGATTCTTATGCCTTATAAAAAAAAAAGAAAAAGAAAAAAAAAGATAAACAAATCTAATTATTGATTAGCTAGGTGCTTTGGCCTAAGCAAGCCTTAGTATTTATGCGAAAGATGATTAGATAAGTTTGAAAATATATATATATATATAAACATTCTCTGATTAAGTTGGGTATTTGTGCCTAATAAAGCATAAGTATTCACGCCTAAAAGGGGTTCATATAATAAAATCCTTAGTTTTATGGCCTTGTTTGCTCGAGTCTTTAAGTCCTTGGGGTGTTTTTCTCACCTGGTGCCCTAAGACCGTTTGGTTTGGGAGTCATCGATTAAAGGCTCGTTACATGGGCAGATTAGAAAGCCTATTAGAACTAAGGAATAATACCAAAAAAAAATTATATATATATATAATAATAAATGAGGCATAAGAGTTAGAGTTAAAGAATCCTTAGTCAAAATTTTCACAATCACAAAGTGCATATGACTTAGGGTAAGGTAATAGACCAGATGAGAAGTACAATTTGACTCCTTACTTCGATTGATAACAAATTTTTGAATAGAGACTAAGTTTAGGAATAAAAAATTCAGTTTTTCTATAACTTATAGATTGCTTAAATCTTACAATTATATTTCAAATATTTTTCTCTTTCAAAATGCTTTTCGAAAATACTAACTCTTTGTTTCTCTTTCTTTATGGATTTTGTGGGTGTAATCCACTGAAAACTCTCACGAGACAAAACTCGTCCTCTAGGGGAAACCTAGAGGTTTAACGGCTTGTTGCACATGCTCAGTGCAATCGCGTGACCTGCGAAAGTGGTCTAATAATCCTTAGTATAGTTTAGTTGTTTTGCTCGAGGACGAGCAAAAGATAGGTATGGGGGTGTGATTGGTCACTAATGTTGCACATTTATTATCATATTTCCATACTTATTATAGAATAAAATCTGCTTTGCCCTAATTAAATGTTTAATTTATTTGCAGGCCCATTCCTTAAGGAGATGAAGAGAAACAAGCCCAAAAGCCCACCAAATTCTGATTAATTCAGAATAAATTTGAAATGAAGAAATCAGGGCAAAATCTTGGCATATAAGGAAGGTTTAGAAGAATCCTCCCTGAATCAAGATGAAGAAATCAGGGCAAAATCTTGGCATATAAGGAAGGTTGAGAAGAATCCTCCCTGTGGGCAAAATCTTGGTATATAAGGAAGGTTGAGAAGAATCCTCCCTGAATCAAGCACAATTAAAGGCTGTTTTGTCAACTTTTGAAGAAAAAAATAAGAAAATCAGAAGAAGATACGGGAAATACATCAGACTAGGAGATTCCCCCAATCTTCCTGGGATCTTCTCCTTTAGGTTTTTTGCCTATAAATAGTCGTTTTAGCTGAGCAAGGGGGAAGGCAGAGTAGGATTTAGCCTAGTTTTCATTTGTAGTTTAGGTTTTTCTTTTTATGTAACTTGTATGTAACTTAGGGTAGAAGAAGATTCATGTAAGTAAGAGAGAGAGGCTGACGTTGAGAGTGACACCGATGTACCCTCCTCCTTTCTTCCATTGTCTCTGTAATTAATAAAGGTAAAAGCTTCTTTTTATGTTCGTATTTTGTTTTGCTTTCTTCTTCCTCTTCTACTTTACCTTGGTTGTATTTGTTGAGTTTACAAGTGAAATCCAAGGCAAGTATAACTAAGCTACGTGAGAGCCAGCGATAGTTCATGAAGACGTTCTCCTCTTCCAAGATCCGCATCACTTCGTTCTTGCTAGGCCTGACGATATAATGTGCACGGGGACTGAGCTCGAGCTTATGATCTATGCGTTGAATGCCTCCGAAGCAAAGGTAGAACATGCAACGGTTTTCAGGTAAGTCATCACTCAACCTAGGTAAGTATTCCTTCTTTTCTTTCCTTTCTCTCATTTCTGTAAATTATATCACCACCTCTTCCAACTCTTTCTTCTCCACTCACTCCATTTGTACATAGTCGCTTTTCTTGTTTTCTGATTTGTCCACCTTCTTCATCTTTCATTTTCTTCTTAACTTTAACTATAACTTTCTTTTTCATTTTTATAACTTGAAAAACAAAGAAGAATCTTCGTTTTGTTTTCTTAACGATTTCAATACAAGAACGTAAACGCTTCTATCGCAAAACCCTCCTTGTGGATCACGACCCGCATAGCCACTTGCTATAGCGGTAAGAATTGAGCACTTGCACATCTTTATTTCTAAATCTAAAATTCTGTATTTTTTGTGTAGGTTTTACCTCAATCACACCGCCTCACAACCGAGGGGTAGGCCCGTAGCCAAACAACAACAACCAACACCTCTACCGAAGAGGGATACAAACACCAACTCCACCTCTCACTAGAGGGAGCAAACAACAACCAACTCCACCTCTCACTAGAGGGAGCAAACCACAATCCTCAACCTCTACCGAAGAGGGAGCAACCAATCAAAGCAAGGGTTTACAACAAGTGGTTACAAAGACCACAAACTCTCTTTTCCACAAACAAAAGATCCTAAATAGATTAGGATAGAAGATAGCTAAAGTGTGGAAAGCTAAGTGTTTTGATCAAAGAAAACTCTTGGGAAAACACCAAAAATGATATAGAGATTTTTGCTCAAAAACAATTCCCAAAACCTAGTTTCTTTGAAAATAACAAAACACTTTTAAAAACAAAGATGAATCTTTTTGACACTTAAACTCTTTTGAAAACTTGTTTAAACACAAAACAACCTCTGGTATTTTTCTTTTTCAAAGTCTTGTCAAAACAGCCCAAGAGATGGGGTATTTATAGCCCCATCAGAAAACTAGCCGTTAGGCTGATCTGTCAGCCTGACAGGCTTGCGGTCGACCGCCAACGGTCATAAATATGACCGTTGGGCCATCTCGGTCGACCGCCCGGCCGACCGCCAGAAACAGAGAGCAGAGCTCTCTGGTCCGGTCGGCCGCCCGGCCGACCGTTCCTGTGTCTGCCAAACATGCACAAGCTTGTGCACGTCGGTCGACTGCAAGGGCCGACCGGCCCTTGGTACGGTCGACCCGTGCGGTCGGCCGTCCGGCCTGTCAGCCACTGTTCTAGGACAGAAAACACATGTTAAAATATTTCTAAAAAATTATTTTAAGTCTTGTAAAAATACCCAAAAATAGTTTTATCATTTTGCATTGATATATAAACATGTGATAAAAATTTCAACTCAATTATCAAACAATTTGAACTATTTTTGTGTCTTATCATTTTTACCAAAAATCAAAACATGTATTTTTATCAAACTTGGATTTTTCAATACATGAATAAGATAGTCAAAATAAGTTTGTATAGGAAGTTTAAGCATGCATGTATAACTAGAATACATCTATTATACATATAAACTATTTAAACTTATTTTGATCAATCTATTTATGAAAACAAATATCGGTTAAACTAAAAACCGAAAAACCAATATCCAAACATAAAACTTGTGTGTGTTGTGCACTTGAGCATATCAACTATTCTAAGCTTTACAAATGGATCTAAACACACTAAACTATGGATACCTAAGTCTTCTTGACGATCTTCCATCTTCAAGTCGACTCGATCCAAAACTGCATCCATGGGCTAGGCAATGTGTGATCTTGAAGCTCGGGCACCGGAATCACCATGTGAAGGCTTCCAAACTCCTCTTTTTGAAGCAATCACCAACTAATATCTTGCTTAATGATCTGAAACTAAAATCACAAGATTATTAGTAAACATAACTACATGAGTTAATCATCATCAAAACTAGGGTGGAAGGCCTTTGGGCCAACAATCTTCCCCTTTTTGATGATGACAAAACTCATGGACTTATATATGCCTGGATTAAAGTTAAGCTTCAAAGAAGCTCCCCCTTAACTCATGCATAAACAAATAAACAATAGATATGCAATGAAAGCTCTTAAACATGAATGCATACATAGATATGCATAAACAATAAAAAGGCTCTAGATACCCAATGAAATATTCAAAAACTAAACCTGCTCTAGATACCAATTAAAATTAAACTAAATTAAACTTAATATATGCAAAACATAAACATGCATATATAAAACTTCTCAAATAATTCTCCCTCTTTTTGTCAATCATCAATAAAGGGGTAAAAACCAAAACAAAACGAAATCTTCTCCCCCTTTTTAATACAGAGAAACACTCATCAATAAGTGGTAAAAGCAAAACCACATAAATAAATTTTTCTCCCCCTTTTTGTTTGAAACCATGAATCAACAAAAGGGTTAATAAAGGCAATGTTCTCCCCCTTTGTCTAAAACAAAAACAAAACCAAATAGGGGTGACTATCAATTAAGATATCAAGTGAAAATATGTCAAAGAATAACATCTTGATACCAATTGAAAGGAAACAAACAAAAAATATTGATACCAATTTTAAGCAAAACACATGAAAATCTTGATACCAATTTAAACATAATAAATTTTGAATGTCTAAACAAAAATTTTGATACCAACTATAAATATTTTTCATTTTGAACATATGATACCAAATTTGAATTTTTAATCATAAAGTATGGGAGTGGAAAACAAATACCAATTGAAAGATGAAATACGAATTTTCTCCCCCTTTATGAAATACCAACTAAAACAATGCGTAGGCTTGATACCAATTTAAAAGTAATCAATTGAAATAAAATTGAAGCTCAAGCTTAGCATAAACACAAACATATATATGTATGAAAATAGATACCAATTGAAATTGATATTCTTTAAAATGAAAGCATACATACATACAAACAGATATGAGTATACAAGAAAGGTCAAAATTGATACCAATTGAAAGAGTCCAATGATACCAATTGAAACAACAATAATGATCAAGTGTATACATCATATTATCTACCCCCTAACCATGCACAAGTTTTAAATGATTTTCATTTTAAAGCATACATGAACATGATCTCCCATCCAACCTCCCATAGATGGTAGGGGTTTTCAAAAATAGATTTGAAAATAAGCTTTGTTTGAAAAACTCTACCAAATGAAGAATATCGCAACTAGTTATAAGAAAAAGTTGTAAATTAGTACGAAATTCTTCAAGTAAGGAATAAAATTATTTTTCATAAACATGAAATCCACATGATAGTCAACACTCTAATTCAATTAAGCATAAATATGACTCATGAAACAAACACATGAGTAAACAATAAAAGTGAGTGTACAAATCAATGTGAAGATCATAATCATGAAAGATAGACAATAAGCTCAATATTCCTTGAAACAATGAAAATCATCAAAATTATTTAATCTTCAAGGTATATGTATGTCTTATACAAACTAAAGCATACATACATATCCAAAACACAACGAGTCCACAAAATATATGCATTAAGGCACGTGGCTCAAAAAGGATGTATATGTATAATAATAATTTGGATAAAATAGACATATACATGAAGTTAAACATAAACACAAAAACATGAAACTTTAAATTTTCATTAAAACAAGTTTCATTTCAAGGCATATGTATGATTTGTCAACACAAAAAGTATACATACATATCCCTAAACACAATTTGAGTCCATATTTATAGATTTGCATGAAAGGAAAATGACTCAAGGGGTATACATGTATAACTTAAGGTTTGGCAAAAATACACATATACATGAAATGAAAAACTCATACACATAAAACAAATCCAAAAATAGGAATACAAGTTTAAAATGTATGGATCATCAAAACTAGACTATACTAGCACATCTAATGGGTTCAAATAAACAATCAAGCTCAAACATATATAGATTTATTTGTGGCCCACTATATGCACAAGTATAAATCCTAGTCTTAATGAAAACTAATATCTAAACATGTAATCAACACATGAAGCATAAAACCAAGATATAAATCAATCATGATAAGCATAAATATGATCATTATGTAAATCCACATGTCATTAAACCTATGATAAACAAGATAGCTAAACAAACGGTGAGAACACAAAATATGGGTCCATATAAACATGGGTGTCTCAAATACTATACATGTACATCATGAGCCTAATAAACATGGCATTATCATAATAATCTACAAACAATAAAACATGCTATAAACAATGAAAATAAAAAGCATGTAAACAATAATAAGGAGTTAGGAATCGTTACCAAAACCTAGAAGGCAACTTTCCTCGTCTCCAAAAACATGGTGGTCATCTCCACCAATCTTCCCTTGAAAGTGATGCATCCAAATAGTTTCCTTTAAGCACGGAACGCATCCACTCCAAGGTACCGCAACACTCACGTCATGTGAGAGCCCACACCTATATCATAAACATGAGGGGTGGTCTTTGGTACCCATATCTTATTGGGTCCATGGGGGTTAGTACCTTCTCTAACCCAAACAAATTTATTTGCTAAATTTGAAGTATGTAATCTATCAAAGCAAAATTTAGCAAGGTGGCCCTTACGTCCACAATGTGTACAAGTGTACACATGAGCATACATCGTGTTATGGTGTCCGTGAGAAGCATGTGCATGCCGTGATGGGTGTGCATGCATAATAGATGGAACTTGTTTCTTTCGAAACAAAGATTCCAAACATGTATGGCCCACAACACATTGGCTCAAAGTGGAGCCCAAACATTCAACATTCTTCTTAAGTATGGATATATCATTTTTAATTAAAGAAAAAGTGTGGCATGCAATAGGTGAAGTGTGTGATACTACCCTAGCATGGCAAACATGAGCATCAATCTTATTTTGCAAAACAATATTTTCCTTTAAACACATATCTAAATCTTTTGAAATAGAGATAATTTTTGTTTTCAAAGATTCATTTTCTTTTACAACAAAATCAACTTTTGAAGATAGTTTTTCATTTTTCTTCAAAACATTTTCACAATCATTTTTATTTTTCAAAAACTCATTTTATTTTAGTGCAAGGTCTAGTTGAGATCTCAATGAATCCCTTTCATTATAGACCTCAACCTTCTCTTGCAAAACATTGTTAAGTCTAGAAATCAAATTTTTATTATCATTGTTAAGGCCTAGACTTTTCTTTTTCAAAACATTATATTTTTCAATCAATTTTTCACAAACTATAGATAGTTCTTCATTCAAAACATGGGGATCAACATAATCATCACATGAAGAACTAGCATCAAAACTATCTAGTTGAGATTCCGAATGTACCTCAAGGGGGTCATTCCCTTGGACCATTAAGCATTGAGAATCGGATTCTCCACTAGACTCCTCCGGTTGAATTGGCATTTGAAGCTCGGAGGTGGTGGTGATTGTCAACATGTTCCACACTGCAAATGCGGAATCAAAGTTAGAAGCAAGCATAAGATATTTTTTAGGTAGCGTGCTTCTAATGGACTCAAGGGCTTGTGCATTGGCCCCTATATGCTTGCTATCACTAAGGAAGGATTTCTTGGTAATGGCAAGGTGAACCTTGTAACCTAGGGCTTGTAGATACATGGACATTCTATACTTCCAAACAACAATGTTGGAAGGGTCAAAACTAGGTGGGGTCATGAAGTCCATGGTAAACTATATGAGTGTGCAAACAAGCAAATGCAAATAATAGATTAGCAAACAAATGGATCTCACTCCTAGGATATTGTTGACTGAGATTTCCTGCACACAAAATGTAGTATTTTAGTTTTAAGAATAGGATGTGCAAGTTCTCAATTCTAATCCGCTGTAGCAAGGCTATGCGGGTCGTGATCCTCAGGGAGGGACTGCGATGGAAGCGTTAAGCAAGTTTCTCTAAAGTTTTTATCTTTTTTATTAGTTATGATGGTGGTATTTACAATGGGTGGTATTTACAGTGAAGTGGAAGAGAAGAATTTAGGAAGATGTGGATCTAAACTAAAGGAAGAAAAGAAAGAAAGATTACCTCTTCAGTCTGCTTACCGTTTGAACCGTTGCGATGATTTACCTTTTCTTAGAAGGAGTACAAGCATGGCGTATAGGATCGTCCGCCTTCCTAACTATGAAATAAAAGCAACTATGAAGACCTGTTCATCGCCATAGGCCATCAAGGGCTCTTCCTCGGCTAGGTATTCTCGAAGCAGTTGGTTCTCATGGTGGGCAAGACATTAGAGAACAAATAGAAGGAAGTAAATACTGAGATACACAAGATTAAATAAGAAGAAAAGAAAATAAAACAATACAAAAATAAAAGCAAACCTCGATTTGATTATTAAACAATGGTGGAAAAATAGAACTTACACCGACTGTCACCTTTAGTACAAGTAGATCCCTTCCTCCATGAATACATCATCTCCTCTCAGTTTTTACAAAAAGAAATAGAAATTTACAATGGGGGAAATAAAATCTAACCTAGAAGAAGAAAAACCTAAAAACCCTAGCTTTTGGCCCTCTGCTGGACGCTGGACGCTCTGTACGTTGCACTGCAGGGGGTATTTATAGGTGCAGAAGGCCGAGGAGTCCTGGATAAAGTTGCCCACGAAAATTGGGATTCGAACTCATCCACTTTGCCGCGGAATTGCGGCTTTTGCCGCGTTTCCACGGCAATCTGGTGGTAGATTGCCACGCGCTTTGGCGCGTGGCTTCTCCTGGTCCGTTCATCTGGGCGCTTGCTTCTAGAAGTATGATCCTGGCTCTCCATATTGGGATTTCGAGATAACTTAGTAATCAAGTTACCTTGATCTCAATTATCCCAAATCTTTTATCACGAATTTCCTTCTTATCTTTGGCTTTTATGCTCATCCTGCAAGAGTTTAGGGTTGGGTAGAATTCTATCCTTCCCTCATCTTTAATAATTGCAACTTTAGCCCTTTGTGTATTTGCACTTTGACAATCTGCTATTTGCACTTTGACTCTTGGGCTTCAAATATGGGCTTTTGGGCTCTTTTTAAGCTTTAATTCTTTCTTTTTATTATTTCGAGGCCTGCACACAATAAATCACAAAATATTAATAAATGTGCAGAATTATATAAATAAATATGAAAATGTGACGGTAAATATGATGATAAAAATGCACTTTTCACTACCAATCACACCCCCACACTTATCTTTTTGCTCGTCCTCGAGTAAAAACAAAGAAAAAGAAAAAGAAATGAAAAGTTAATCTAACCTAACTCACTTTCGTAGGAATTACGGTTGCACTTAGCACGTGCAACAAGCCGTTAAACCTCTAGGTTACCCTAGAGGACGAGTGTTGTCTCATGAGGGTTTTCAGCGGATTACACCCACAAAATCCATAAAAAGGAAAATATTTGAATTATTATTGAAGAGACTAAGTAGTCTATAAGTTTTAGGATCCTCATTTTTATTCATTCTTTAAACTTAGTCTTAATAAAGTTAATTGTTTTCCATTTTAGGTAAGAATTAAAATTGAATTTCTAATATAGTCTTTTTCGTTACCAAAAATCATATGCATCCTTATGTTTTTACTAGGAATTCCTTAACTTGGACTCTCATGCCTCTTTATATATATATATATATATATATATATATATATATATATATATATATATATATATATATATATATATATATATATATATATATATATATATATATATATATATATATATATATTTTAATATGTATAACGCATCTAATTTTCTTTCGTGTAAGCATCAAGGCTTCTTGAGTCCCTCATACCTAACTAATTGATTATTAGATGTGTTAATACATATATTATATTTCTTAGTCTTCTTAGGCTTTCTAATCCACCCATGTAACGAACTTAAAGTCGATGACTCCCAAACCGGTTGGCTTTAGGGCACCAGGTGAGAAAACACCCCGCGGACTCAAATTCGAGTGAACTAGGCCCCAAAACTAAGGACTTTATTTTATTTACTCACCTTTAGGCATGAATACTTATGCTTCTTGAGGCACATGTATCAGCTTAATTGGTGATATTTTTTTTTCTTTTTTTATATATGAGGCACAAGGTCTTTGTCTTAGAATCCTAGATATGCATTTGGTATGCACATTTCATTAAGGTAAAAATCAAGACTAATTATTTATTCAATTTCTCTCCTATACCTAAAAATTAAACAATTTATTTATTTTGACCAAGTTTTTAGAAATCCTAATCATGATTTTCCTAATCCTTAAAACTAACTTAGATTTCTTTCAAAAAAATAAGTCAAAATATTTCCTTTTTATAACATTTTTTTTAATTTTTTTTTTTCAGATTTTTTTTTTAGCAAATTTTTTTTTCTTTTTTTTTTCTTTTTTTGATTATCAAATTTGTTAGTGTCTACTTATGTTAGTATGTTAGTAAAGCCCACCCCCACACTTATCTCATGCATTGTCCTCAATGTATGAATGAATGCATATATGCATGAAACAGAACAAGGGAAGGCGGAAGTTACCTTAGGGTGGTGGTTCCGGAGGTGGTCTAATTGGTCCACGAAATGCGGCCCAAACAAGATAACGTGGTAGTTCACGGGACCTATCTTTATTGACCTCTTTTTTATTTACATATTTACAGTCCCCAGAATGAATAGGATCATGGAAGATCCTCTCGTGAAACTTACTCCCTTTACATGACCAGTCCTGGAAAATCATCACAGAGTCATGGTCATACCTATGTCCAACAAAAGAATGTGACTTGGTAGAATGGTTGACTTGGACTCAAGAATGATAGGTTCAGGAACTAATACCGACTCAGGAAAGAAACTTAAATCAAGTAAGGGTTCAGGAGTCGAGCATGGTTCAAGAAGTGGGTCCAAGTCAAGAAATGAAACTCAAGTCCACAATCATTTTCCCACAATGGAATGTGACTCAATGTTGGTGATTCAAGTTCAGGAATGATAGGTGTGGGAATCAAAACTGACTTTAAAATATTACCTAAGTCGGGTAACAAAACAGGAGTCAATAATGATTCGGGAATTTGAACTTGATCATAGATTTGGGAATCTAGGTCACATATCTCATTAGTTTCAATCTCATAAAAATGGGAACTTGCCAATTTTTCCATGGGACTTTCAAAATTGCACAATTGGTCAAGTTCAATATGATCATCAAAAATGGGTGATTCAATTTCATGATCTATGGGTATGGGAATAAATGTTGGCTCAGAAAATTGGTCCAAATTGGGTAAGGATACTGGAGTCAACATAGATTCGAAGATGGAAACTGAATCGCAAAGTTGGGGATCGGGTTCACATTCATAATCTAATTCAATCTCATTGAAATTAAAACTAGCCAATTTGTCCAAGGATTGGGATTGAGCAAGTTCATATTGATGTGATGAAATTGAATTTTGATCAAGGTCTTCTAAACAGAATGATTCTTGGTTCCTATCAAGATGCTCAAGAATGTTTGAAAGTCTAGAAATTTGATCATTCATTGTATCTTGCAACCGATCCACTTTTTCTTCTAACCCATCGAATAGATCAATGGAGGACTGAAACCTTGGTGATGTGGGAAAAGACGTATATGAAGATAATGGTTGAACAGGTGGTTGACCATATGGCTCAGGGGTGTTGAATCCCCATTGACTCTGTGAAGAGTAGTGATGATTATTCCAATCTTGTTCATAGTATTGGGACTGGGGCATGTAATGATTCGGATAAGACCAATCTGGCACACTAGGTTGGTTAGAGTTATGATATGCCGGGTTGGTAATATCCGAAAAAGAGGTTGGTGTATAATATGGATCCTCATTAAAATTGAAAAAAATTATTGTTATAGGCCATATCACACAAAGCAAACAAAAGAAAAAAACAAACAAAAAAGAAAATTTCTAACCTAAGTTAGGGTAGACCTAGACCTAGACGACTCCTAACTGGTTAGACTGTCCACGGGAGGTAGAGTGTAGACTTTGACCACAAGTTAATCAGCCAGGTCGGGACAAGAGTGGTGGGAGGTTTTCCGTCAAAGACGTTCCTTAATTAAATAACCACCACACTTCGGGCTTTCGGCCCTCAATCCCCTTCCTAGACACTGATTTGGCAGGAGTCAACTTCCAACACCGTTCCCCCTTAGGATAATCTCCTAATTGAGTCCGAGTGTCCCTAGGGCCAACGTCTACTAATTTTTAAGTTAGGCTTGGGTTAGTGAGTGCTTGGGATATGATTTTTGGGCTAAGGAAGGGTGATGAAATCCCCACCTTATCTTGTTAATGGGTTATGCCCTTAAGATGAATTAGTGCAAGTGTACAAGATAAGTAGATAAGATTCACTCAAAGCAGAAAATCAACCAAGAGATGAGTCCTATTCTACATGCAATGCGTACGTACCTTGCTTCTCCTGCACTCTTCAACAGTAAAAATAAAGGAATTGAAAAGACACGTGCCTAATATGCAAACGTCTAATCAATTTTATCTTTAACAACAAATAATTTACTGTTGAATTAATTAGCAGTATACAGGTTTATCACAGAACAAACCCAACAGAGCAGAAAACAGTATTTGCAATTTGCAGAATCCTGCAAAAATTTCAGTGAGTAATCCTCTACTGTTGCCGCGTTTCCGCGGCTATGGCCGCGGATCCGTGGCAATACAGTAGTCTCTGATGCTCTGCCTTCGAGGGCAGAGGCACAGATGAGCTATATGTCCACTGCTGCTGCTGTATTTCTGTTTCCTGTTCTCCAAACCTGCAAACAGAAAAGAATAAAGAATTAGTTAAAAATTAAATTTTTGTTTTAGAGATAAACTTACCGTCCCTCCCCGGCAACGGCGCCAATTTGTTGACTGAGATTTCCTGCACACAAAATGTAGTATTTTAGTTTTAAGAATAGGATGTGCAAGTTCTCAATTCTAATCCGCTGTAGCAAGGCTATGCGGGTCGTGATCCTCAGGGAGGGACTGCGATGGAAGCGTTAAGCAAGTTTCTCTAAAGTTTTTATCTTTTTTATTAGTTATGATGGTGGTATTTACAATGGGTGGTATTTACAGTGAAGTGGAAGAGAAGAATTTAGGAAGATGTGGATCTAAACTAAAGGAAGAAAAGAAAGAAAGATTACCTCTTCAGTCTGCTTACTGTTTGAACCGTTGCGATGATTTACCTTTTCTTAGAAGGAGTACAAGCATGGCGTATAGGATCGTCCGCCTTCCTAACTATGAAATAAAAGCAACTATGAAGACCTGTTCATCGCCATAGGCCATCAAGGGCTCTTCCTCGGCTAGGTATTCTCGAAGCAGTTGGTTCTCATGGTGGGCAAGACATTAGAGAACAAATAGAAGGAAGTAAATACTGAGATACACAAGATTAAATAAGAAGAAAAGAAATAAAACAATACAAAATAAAAGCAAACCTCGATTTGATTATTAAACAATGGTGGAAAAATAGAACTTACACCGACTGTCACCATCAGTACAAGTAGATCCCTTCCTCCATGAATACATCATCTCCTCTCAGTTTTTACAAAAAGAAAATAGAAATTTACAATGGGGGAAATAAAATCTAACCTAGAAGAAGAAAAACCTAAAAACCCTAGCTTTTGGCCCTCTGCTGGACGCTGGATGCTCTGTACGTTACACTGCAGGGGGTATTTATAGGTGCAGAAGGCCGAGGAGTCCTGGATAAAGTTGCCCACGAAAATTGGGATTCGAACTCATCCACTTTGCCGCGGAATTGCGGCTTTTGCCGCGTTTCCGCGGCAATCTGGTGGCAGATTGCCACGCGCTTTGGCGCGTGGCTTCTCCTGGTCCGTTCATCTGGGCGCTTGCTTCTGGAAGTATGATCCTGGCTCTCCATATTGGGATTTCGAGATAACTTAGTAATCAAGTTACCTTGATCTCAATTATCCCAAATCTTTTATCACGAATTTCCTTCTTATCTTTGGCTTTTATGCTCATCCTGCAAGAGTTTAGGGTTGGGTAGAATTCTATCCTTCCCTCATCTTTAATAATTGCAACTTTAGCCCTTTGTGTATTTACACTTTGACAATCTGCTATTTGCACTTTGACTCTTGGGCTTCAAATATGGGCTTTTGGGCTCTTTTTAAGCTTTAATTCTTTCTTTTTATTATTTCGAGGCCTGCACACAATAAATCACAAAATATTAATAAATGTGCAGAATTATATAAATAAATATGAAAATGTGACGGTAATATGATGATAAAAATGCACTTTTCACTACCAATCAGATGTTAAGCCTAAGTATCAGGAGCGTAGGCTCTGATACCAATTGAAAGTGCTCTGATGCCAATTGAAAGCACACCTAGAGGGGGGTGAATAGGTGTAAATGCTAATCTAGAAACTAAATGCTCTTAAATGGGGAAGCTAATGCAAATTTTGCAACACACTTAATACAACACACAAGTGTAGCCGAATTCCCCGTGAAGGGCTCTGGACTAACTCCTCTTGATTCCCCTTTAATGGGTTGAGGTGCTATGTGAAGCTCTTGTGGTTAAGTATAAGTGAGGCACACACAAACAACCAAGCATATACAAGATATAGCAATATGAAATATGCAAGGCACAAGACAAGCAAAGAATGATATGAATGAAGAATGATGCTTTGCACAAATGTAAAGAGAGAGAGAGTTAGAGAGACAAGTGGATCAAACGCTAACAACAAGATATGTTTCGAGATTCGAGCCCCTAGCTCTACATCCCCGCCTTCACCACCGTGAAGGATTTCCAATCCACTATCTCCCACCGAGGGAACCTCCACAGAGGAGGATTTGTTACAATACTAGGAGTACCGAACTCCTCTCTCAAACGCCGCCTCACAACCGAGGGGTAGGCCCGTAGCCAAACAACAACAACCAACACCTCTACCGAAGAGGGATACAAACACCAACTCCACCTCTCACTAGAGGGAGAAAACAACAACCAACTCCACCTCTCACTAGAGGAAGCAAACCACAATCCTCAACCTCTACCGAAGAGGGAGCAACCAATCAAAGCAAGGGTTTACAACAAGTGGTTACAAAGACCACAAACTCTCTTTTCCACAAACAAAAGATCCTAAATAGATTAGGATAGAAGATAGCTCAAGTGTGGAAAGCTAAGTGTTTTGATCAAAGAAAACTCTTGGGAAAACACCAAAAATGATATAGAGATTTTTGCTCAAAAACAATTCCCAAAACCTAGTTTCTTTGAAAATAACAAAACACTTTTAAAACAAAGATGAATCTTTTTGGCACTTAAACTCTTTTGAAAACTTGTTAAACACAAAACAACCTCTGGTATTTTTCTTTTTCAAAGTCTTGTCAAAACAGCCCAAGAGATGGGGTATTTATAGCCCCATCAGAAAACTAGCCGTTAGGCTGATCTGTCAGCCTGACAGGCTTGCAGTCGACCGCCCGGTCGACCGCCAACGGTCATAAATATGACCGTTGGGCCATCTCGGTCGACCGCCCGGCCGACCGCCAGAAACAGAGAGCAGAGCTCTCTGGTCCGGTCGGCCGCCCGGCTGACCGTTCCTGTGTCTGCCAAACGTGCACAAGCTTGTGCACGTCGGTCGACCGCAAGGGTCGACCGGCCCTTGGTACGGTCGACCCGTGCGGTCGGCCGTCCTGGCCTGTCAGCCACTGTTCTACGACAGAAAACACATGTTAAAATATTTCTAAAAAATTATTTTAAGTCTTGTAAAAATACCCAAAAATAGTTTTATCATTTTGCATTGATATATGAACATGTGATAAAAATTTTAACTCAATTATCAAGCAATTTGAACTATTTTTGTGTCTTATTATTTTTACCAAAAACCAAAACATGTATTTTTATCAAACTTGGATTTTTCAATACATGAATAAGATAGTCAAAATAAGTTTGTATAGGAAGTTTAAGCATGCATGTATAACTAGAATACATCTATTATACATATAAACTATTTAAACTTGTTTTGATCAATCTATTCATGAAAACAAATATCGGTTAAACTAAAAACCGAAAAACCAATATCCAAACATAAAACTTGTATGTGTTGTGCACTTGAGCATATCAACTATTCTAAGCTTTACAAATGGATCTAAACACACTAAACTATGGATACCTAAGTCTTCTTGACGATCTTCCATCTTCAAGTCGATTCGATCCAAAACTGCATCCATGGGCTAGGCAATGTGTGATCTTGAAGCTCGGGCACCGGAATCACCATGTGAAGGCTTCCAAACTCCTCTTTTTGAAGCAATCACCAACTAATATCTTGCTTAATGATCTGAAACTAAATCACAAGATTATTTGTAAACATAACTACATGAGTTAATCATCATCAAAACTAGGGTGGAAGGCCTTTGGGCCAATAAAAGCTTCTATCGCTTTCTGTCCCTGTAAATTCGACCCGTTTAGCCTATATCCTATAACGTAAATATCGAGGAAGCCAAAGCATGCACCCTTTAATTAGTGATTTTAAAACAACACTTTTTATCCATGTTCCCCCGATCAAATTTAGGCACCGTTGCCAGGGATGGAAAAGTTTGATCTCATATTTTTGTTAACTTTTTTCTTTATTTTTGGTATGTAGGTCAAAATTTTCAGAAATTTAGCATTGCAGAAATCCACACTTGCATTTGTGTGGTTGGGTAAATTCTTGTATATTGTTATATTCTGCTGCTATTTTTTGTTTATATTACATGTGCACTGTAATAAGTTAAAGAACTAAAATGCAGAAATTGGATGCTTTAACATGGTTTAGATATTTGCATCTAGACATGTATCAATTTCAATTCCAATATACTGTATTTTGTTCTTGTGTTGATGTTATCTTGTCGGAGGTATACATATTGCATTGCATATAGCATAGGACAAACACTTGAGTGATATACTCACTTTTTTATATTCATTCTTCTCTCTATTGCACACTTGCACGAATTGAATTTAAGGGTATAACCCGATACAACATAAGATGGGGAAGTCATTACCCTCTCTTAGCCCAAAAATCACGTCCCCACTCACACAACCCAAGCCTTAATAAAACTTTCTAGATGTTGGTCCCTAGGGATATCTCGGATTCATTTAGGAGATTGACCTAAGAAAAAAGTTGCTAGAATTTGACTCTTGTCAAATTGGTGTCCAAGGTTGGGGATTGAGACGCGAAACCTTGAAGATTAGTGGTTTGATATAATTAGGCCCGTTGCTCTGGCACAGATACCTCCCACTGGTCTTGCCCCTACCTGGCCGATTAACTTGTGGTCAGATTTCTACAAGATACCCCCCGTGGACAATCTAACTAGTTAGGAGTCGTTTAGGTCTAAGTCAACCCTAGCATAGGCTTGTTTTCTTTTTCTTTATTTGTTTATTTGTTTGTTTGTTTTTCTCTTTTGTAAATTGTGAAATGGATTTCGACAATAATAATTTTTTCAATCCTAATATGAATCTATATTTCACCCCGACCTCAATTGACTCGGATAACTCCAACTCAGCTATGTACAACATGGACTAACTATATAGGCCTCATTGGGTTTATCCAACTCAATATGACCCATGTCCCCAATCCTATGACCAAAATTTTTAAAATAATTTCTAAGCTTCACAGAGACCTTGGAGATTCATCTCCCCTGAGTTAAGTTATCAATTACCCTGTCCACCATCTTCTTTTCCACATTTTGCTTCACATACTTTTTTTTCAAAACCACCATTGAAGAAAAATCAGAGCTACAAAGGAGTATGGAAGTCATATTAGAGGCCCAAAAATAATTTGAAATAATGATTGCCTCATCATATTCACAAAATTTCCAAACCCCATATAGTTCTTTTCCAGAACCACCTAAAAAAAAATCATTGTTGGAAAAAATTATAGAATTTGTGCAAGAATCCGAGCAACTAATTCAAAATGTGGTTGACTTCAATGTCCACAAAATTTTCATATGACTGAAGAATCAGGTTATTTTGGAAATCAAGCTTCAGTTTCATCATACCAACCTGAACTTGACCAAAATCAAATCCTTGATATTTTGGCAAGTTTTCCATTTCTTGAAAATGAACTTGAAAATGAATGTGAACCTGAGCTTCAGTTTGACGATTCAAGTCTAATCCTTGAATCAATATCGACTCATGTAGTGTTGCCTAAACTAAGTAACATTCTTGAGCCAGTTTCGATTCCCATTATTTTTGAACTTGAATCGATTATTTCACCCATTCACATTCTTTTCCGTGGACGAAAATCAAGATTCAATTTCATTACATCCATTTAAACTTGCCCAAAATTTTGAGAACTACCTTGACATTTTGGCAAGTTATCTTTTTTCTGAAATTGAACTTAGGCATGAATGTGATCCTGATCCCCCAGTTGATAATTCCATTTCACTTTTTGATTCAATAATGACTGAGGTATCTTTACCATTTTTTTTCATATTCCAGAGTCAACATTGAATCTCATACCAGTACACCATGAAATAGAGTCACCAATATTTTACGATCACATTCTGTTGATGGAAAAAATGTGTGAACATCAATTCTTTGATTTGGACCTCATTTTTGAACCTATTTCTTCTCCAACTTTTGAATCTTAACTTGATCTAAGTCAATTCCTAAGTTGGTATTTGTTCCTGCTCCGTTTGAGCCGAAATCAACCATCTTCCATAATCACACTTCATTGTTGGACAAATGTGTTGAACAAAATGACTCAAGAAATATTTTTGAAAATAGGAAATTGAATGGGGATAATTTTTTAAATAAACCATTCACTCAATCATTCTTTTAATGAGTTGTATTCGAGAGGTTACTGGTCGATTCTTGCAAGATCCACAATCTCTGAATTGGGCCACATTTTGTGGACCAATCAAACCACCACCGGAACTACCACCATGAGATAAGTGTGGAGGTGTGATCAGTCACATATATTGCATATATTTTGTCATATTGCCATGTTTATTATCTAATAAATTCTATTAATAAGTTTTATTTTTATTTAATAATGTCCAGGCCCATTACTAAAGGAAAGGGAAGAGAAACGAGCTCAAAAGCCTATCAAAATTCTGATTTAATTCAGAATTAATTCAAAATTAGAAGATCAGGGTAGATCATGGCAAATCAGAGAAGATAAAATTAGTTGAAAATCAATTTTAACAAATATTTACAAATCAATTAGTTAAAGCCAAAGATCAAAGGTAGTTTCGTCAAATTCAAGAGCTGAAATGGAAAATTCAGAACCAGATAAAGAGAAATCGCTAAATCAGGAGTTGTATCCCCCATGTGTGGCCACCTGGCCACACCCAGGCTACGGAAACGTGGTCAAAGACACGTTTTCATGGCTTTGTTGAGACGGTTGGGGGAGTGTTTGTTCCCTCTATCTTCATACGTTCTCCCCCGCTGGGTTTTCCCTTATAAATACTGCATTCGAAAAAGAAGAAGGAACCAAAATTAGTTTAAGTTTTTCTCTTTATTTTTAGAATTTAGGTTCTTTGTTAGATAGTATTAAGAAGTTGTATCTTTGTTTTTAATTCATAGTTCATTCTATATACAACTGAGAGAGAGGAAAAGAGTGATTGTAATCTGAAATTGAAGTGACATCAATAAAGGTTCAAGGCTTCTCTTCTTCTCCAATTCACAAGTATGTGTTATTTCATTTATTATCTAATAAATTCTATTAATAAGTTTTATTTTTATTTAATAATGTCCAGGCCCATTGCTAAAGGAAAGGGAAGAGAAACGAGCCCAAAAGCCTATCAAAATTCTGATTTAATTCAGAATTAATTCAAAATTAGAAGATCAGGGTAGATCAAGGCAAATCAGAGAAGATAAAATTAGTTAAAAATCAATTTTAACAAATATTTACAAATCAATTAGTTAAAGACAAAGATCAAAGGTAGTTTCGTCAAATTCAAGAGCTGAAATGGAAAATTCAAAACCAGATAAAGAGAAATCGCTAAACCAGGAGTTGTATCCCCCACGTGTGGCCACCTGGCCACACCCAGGCTACGGAAACGTGGTCAAAGCCACGTTTTCATGGCTTTGTTGAGACGGTTGGGGGAGTGTTTGCTCCCGCTATCTTCATACGTTCTCCCCCGCTGGGTTTTCCCTTATAAATACTACATTCGAAAAAGAAGAAGGAACCAAAAATTAGTTTAAGTTTTTCTCTTTATTTTTAGAATTTAGGTTCTTTGTTAGATAGTATTAAGAAGTTGTATCTTTGTTTTTAATTCATAGTTCAGTCTAGATAGAACTGAGAGAGAGAGGAAAAGAGTGATTATAATCTGAAATTGAAGTGACAACAATAAAGGTTCAAGGCTTATCTTCTTCTCCAATTCACAAGTATGTGTTATTTCATTTACATGTCTTATTTTACTTTAATCATGAGTAGCTAAATTCATTTTTCTGGGCTCATTATCATCTCTCTCTTCGATCTTTCTTGTTTTGAATGATTTTGATGTAATGAACCCAACGGAATCATATGTATGCCTTAATCTAAACCTTTCTTCGTTGGAGGTGTTCTAGAAGGCACATGAGGATGGGTTTGAATTTTTAAACTTATATTTTCTAAAATATCACTTGAACTTGTTTTTATTCCATACTTGAAAGATTACTTGAGGATTTAACATTCAGTTCAAGATGATTTCTTAAGAAAAAGAGTCAATTTTTTTCAATCAATCTTTTTTGCTTTGCTTAATACTTTCAAAACTCAAGCTTAAGTGTTTGCCTATGATCAAGTTGAGGCACTGAAAATTTCAAGAGAAGAACATACCGTTGAGTAGTAAGATAATGAGCCCAGATCTTTTTCATATATTAAAAACAACAAATCAATCTTCAAGCCTGATTGGTCGCTAATGTTGCACATTTAGTATCATATTTTCATACTTATTATAGAATAAAATCTGCATTGTCCTAATTAAATGTTAATTTATTTGCAGGCCCATTCCTTAAGGAGAGTGAAGAGAAATGAGCCCAAAAGCCCACTAAATTCTGAATTAAATCAGAATTAATTCAAACTCAGTGAATCAGGGCAAAATCAAGAGGTTGAAAACCGGTTGAGAAGAATCCTCTCAGAATCGATCGGTTGAAGCAAAGATCAACGGCCATTTCTTCAAAATATCGGAGCTAAACTGTAAATCCAACTCAAGATAAAGGCAGAACGAGATGTCGGGGAGACCCACCAACAGGGTGTGGCTACCTGGCCACACCCTGGCCGCGGAAACGCGGCCAAACGCCGCGTTTCCACGGCTTGGTAACCCCAATCTTCTCGGGATTCTCCCTTTATGGGTTTTGCCTATAAATACTGGTTTCAGCTGAGCAAAAGGGGACGACCATGCAGAGATAGGATTTAGTCTAGTTTTCCATTTTTATAATATAGGTTTTTGTTTTCTTTTTATGTAACTTTAATTTGTATGTAAGCTTAGGTTAGATTGAGATTCATGTAAGTAAGAGAGAGAGGCCTATGTTGAGAGTGACACCAATGTAGCCTCCTCCTTTCTTCCATTGTTTCTGCAAGCAATAAAGGTAAATACTTTTTTTATGTTCGTCTCTTTACTTTTGTTTTCTTTTTCCTTTTCCTCTTTCTACTTCACCTCTTTTGGTTTTGATGAGAATGCAAGTGAATCCCGACGCATAAGTATAACAAAGTTTTTGTGAGTGCCAACGATACTTCATGAAGATGTTCTCCTCCTCAAGATCCGTATCACTTCATTCTTGCTCGGCTTGATGATATAATGTGAATCGGGACTGAGCTCGATCCTATAACTTATGCGTTGAACGCTTCCGAAGTAAGGTAGAACATGTAAGGGTTCCAGGTAAGTCATCAACCAAACTAGGTGAGTAATTCCTTAATCTTCTTTCTTTTCTTTTATTTTTAGTTTAGATCACCAACACGATTTCTTTCACCACATCTTCCAAATCTTTCTTTTCCAATTCATTTGTGCATAGTCGTTTTCTGATTTTCTCCACCTTCTCATCTACCGTTTTCTTTCTAACTTAACCTAACTCTTTTTCATTTTCATTTCTTAAAACAAAGAAGAACCTTCGTTTTTCTTCATAAAGATTTCAATAAAAAAAACTTGAACGCTTCTATCGCTAACCCTCCTTGTGGATCACGACTCGCATAGCTACTTGCTATTGCAGTAGAATTGAGCACTTGCACATCTCTATTTTGAAGTCCTAAAATTTTGTATTTTGTATGCAGGTTTAAGCTTCAATCAAATTTTGGCGCCGTTGCCAAGGAGGGTAACGGTTTTTATTGAAATCTGGTTTTTATTGAATTTTTTTTGAACTAAAACGAATTTTTCTTCTCTGTTGAAGGTATAGGGCAAGAAAAGCAGGAAAAAAAGATTGCAGTAACATATAAGTGGTCTTAGGCCTCTGTTCCAGAAAACAGAGACCAAGTACCCTCTGAATTGCCGCGTTTGCTTGGCTTTGGCCGCGTTTTCGCGGCAAGGAAGAGTTCATTACTAACTGGCTTTTTGCAGGGCTGCTTGCTTTGCAAAATGAAAGTTTTATGCAAACTTTATTTCTTATATGCCATCACATAAGCCTGATAATAAATCAACAGTAAAACATTTATTGAAAAATTTAAAAAATTGATTAGACGTTTGCATTTTTAGGCACGTGTCTTTTCAATTCATTTATTTTACTATTGAAGAGTGCTGGAGCAAGGTACGTTCGCATTGCATCTAGAATAGGACTCATCTCTTGGTTGATTTACATCGCTTTGAGTGAATCTTGTTTACATATCTTGTACACTTGCACAAACTGATATTAAGGGCACCACCCCATAACAAGATAAGGTGGGGATTTAATCACCCTTCCTTGGCCCAAAAATCAGATTCCAAGCACTCACTAAC
Source organism: Agave tequilana (assembly GCA_038442645.1). NCBI lineage: Eukaryota > Viridiplantae > Streptophyta > Magnoliopsida > Asparagales > Asparagaceae > Agave > Agave tequilana. Next base: position 8,571 of record JAVJIF010009066.1, on the reverse strand, counting down.
CCAAGCCTAACTAAAAATGAGTAGACGTTGGCCCTAGGGACATCTCGGACTCAATTAGGAGATTATCCTAAAGGGGAAAAGTGTTGGAATTTGACTCCTGCCAAATCAGTGTCTAGGAAGGGGATTAAGGGCCAAAAGTCCGAAGATTGGTGGTTATTTAATTAAGGAACGTCTTTGACGGATAACCTCCCACCAATCTTGCCCTGACCTGGCTGATTAGCTTGTGGTCAAAGTCTACATTATACCTCCTGTGGACAGTCTAACCAGTTAGGAGTCGTCTAGATCATAGGTCTACCCTAACTTAGGTTAGAATTTTTTCTTTTTTGTTTGCTTATTCGTTTGTTTTTTGTTTGTGTTTTATTGTGTGATATGGCTTATAACAATAATTTTTCCAATTTTAATAGTAATCCATATTACACACCATCCTCTTTTTCGGATATTACCAACCCAGCATATCATAACTTTAACCAACCTAGTGTGTAGGATTGGTCTTATTCGAATCAATATAACCCATGCCACCAATCTTATAACCATAATTTCCAGAATAATTTCAACTCTTCACAGAGTCAGTGGGGATTCACCTCCCCCGAGTCTAATTTTCAACCAACTTATCCTCCTTATCCACCTAGTCCACAATATTTCCAAGATTCATACTCAGTTCCACCAGTCCAAAATAGAAAACCATCAATTTTGGAAATTAGTATGCGTGAGTCCAAACAAAAATCATAAAATCTGATGGACTCAAAATTTCACCACCAATTCCAAGACAACACTTCATCTTTTCATCAAAACAATGAACCTATCAATTATGAAGAGATGCTTGAAGCCATGACCCAGGCTCAAAACACTCGTAATCATGATATAGATATGATGGTCCAAACTCTACGTTCTCACCGTTTGACCAGTTCTGATGTCACTAACCATTCTGTTAGAGCTGAAGAGTCATGTTGTTTTGGAAAACAAGGTTCCATTTCAGAACAATCATTTGAACTTGCCCAAACTCTAAATTTTGGACAGTTTGGCAAGTTATCCTTTTCCTGAAATCGAACTTGAAAATGAATATGATCATGAACCTCAACTTAGTGATTCAATTTTACTTCCTGATTCAATAATGACTCCGGTGTCTTACACCTGATTTCAATCTTTTCCCCGAGTCAACATTGTATCCTGTGCCTATTCATCATGAAATTGAATCACACATCTTTGAGGATCATATTGAACTTGACCAATTTTACACTTTTAAAAATCCTATTGACAAATTGGCAAGTTCTCATTTTTATGACATTGAACTCACTGAGAAATGTGACCTATATTCTCAAATCTGTGATCCAGTTCAAACTCCCAAATCAATATTGACTCCTGTTTTATTACCTGACTTGAGTAATATTTTTAGAGTCATTTTGATTCCCATGCCTATCATTCTTGAACTTGAATTACCAATATTAAGTCACATTCCATTGTTAGAAAATAAATGTGGACTTGAGTTTCAACTTCTTGACTTGGACCCACTTCCTGAACCAATTTCGACTCCTGAACCTTTACTTGACTTAAGTCACCTTCCTGAGTCAGTGTTAGTTCCTGTACTTCCTGAGTCCAAGTCAATCATTCTATCTTTTCACACTCCATTCTGGGACGAGGTGGTTGACAAATTTGACTCCGAAATTAGTTATGAAATTTGGAAATTAGATGGGGTTAAATTTTTAATAAATCTTTTATGGATACATCATTTTAATGGGTTATATTAAAGAGATTTTTGGTGGGTTCCTCCGAATCTCAAGAAAAGTCGATTGGGCCGCATTTCGTGGACCAATCAGACCACCACCAGAACCACCACCTTAAGGTAACATTTTCCTTCCCTTTCTTCTTTTTCATGCATCTATGCATTAATTCATACATTGAGGACAATGCATGAGATAGGTGTGGGGGAGGATTCTAACATAACTTAGGTTTTTTCTTTTTATTTAAAAAAAATTTACATTTTCTTTACTTTTAAAATTTTTTTGAAAAACAGAAACAATATTTTGACATATTTTTTGTAAGAATTAAGTTAATTTTAAGGAATAGGAAAATCCAAATTAGTATTTCATAAACTTGGTCAAAATAAGACTATTTATTTGATTTTTTAGGGTTAGGAAGAAAATTTGTCAAAGTAATTTAGTCTTGATCTTTACCTTGATGAAATATGCACACTTCATACACTTACACGCTTAGGGTTCTGATTGAGATTTTACCTGCACATAAAATAATGAAGTTTAGATTTAAGAAATAATAGTGCGAGGTTCTCAATACTATCCGCTGTAGTAAAGGCTATGCGGGTCGTGATCCTCAGGGAGGGACTAGCGATGGAAGCTTTGTCAATAAGTTATCTCTAAAGTTTTTATTATTTTAATGTTAAGTTAGAAAGAAAGAAGATGGAGAAGAAGAAATGATATTTACAATGGAAGAAAAGAAATTGAGAATATAGTAGTGTGAGATCTAAACTAAAGAAATAAAAGAAAGAAACTATGACACGTACAAACCTCTTCTACCTTGCTTACCTTTGATCTGTTCGCGACGACTTACCCTGTCTTGGAAGGCGTGCAAGTATGGCGTATAGGATCGTCCACCTTCACGATCTACACTACGAAAAGAAAATAATGGCAAGAGAAGCTTGTTCATCTCCATAAGCCATCAAGGGCTCTTCTTCGGCTAGGCAGTCTCGAAGCAATCAGATCTCATGATCCACACAACATTAGAGAGAAACAAATAGAAGAAAACAAGAACAAAAGAAGAAAACAATAAAGAAAAAAATGAACCTCGAATCGATTTATTTAACAATGGAAGAAGAGCAAAACTTACACCGATTGTCACCCTCAGTACAAGTAGATCTCCTTCCTCCATGGAAACATCCTCTCCTCTCAGTTACAAAAATTACAAAAGAAAAATAAAAACCTAACCTAAACTACAAGTTAGCCTAAGAAACCCTAGAATTTGCTCTGAATTTTCTGTGTGCCCTTCTCTGTTGCTCTGCAGGGGTATTTATAGGAGCTGGAAGAAGTAGAGTCCCAGTACAACTCTGTCCTGCAACTTGTTATCATGTTGATCATCGAATATGTCTTATCTGCGGATTGAATTAAAACGATTGATCAACATAAGAGTTGTAGGTCTTCCAGTCTTCTTTCTGGAGCATCTTGTATCATCGGATTTGAATATCTGTAGAAAACGTTATGATCTGAATACTAAAACGTGTACAGTCTGAATCCGAATTTTTTTTGAATTTTTATCTTTGCACTCTTCTCCTTTTATCTTCATCCTGCAAGTATTTAGGGTTGAATAGAAGTCTATCCTTCCCTCTTCTTTTAGTATTTGCAACAATTGCCCTTAGTAATTGCAATTTTGACAATTGTTAATTGCAACTTTTACATTGGGCTTTAAACATGGGCTTTTGGGCTTCTTTTGAGGCTTTATTCTTTTATTTTTATTTCTCAAGGCCTGCACACAATAAATAATAAAATATTAGTTAATTGTGCATGATTATATGAATAAATATGAAATGTGATGGTAAATGTAATGATAAAAATGCACTTTTCACTACCAATCACACCCCCACACTTATCTTTTTGCTCGTCCTCGAGTAAAAATCAAAAATAAAAAGAAAAACTAAACTAGCTAACTCACTTTCGTAGGAATCACGGTTGCACTTAGCATGTGCAACAAGCCGTTAAACCCTAGGTTACCCTAGAGGACGAGTGTTGTCTCGTGAGGGTTTTCAGCGGATTACACCCACAAAATCCATAAAAAGGAAAATATTTGAAATACTTTTGAAAAGACTAAGTAATCTATAAGTTTTTAGGATCCTTATTTTTATTCATTCTTAAACTTAGTCTTAATAAAGTGAGTTGTTTTCATTTTTAAGTAAGGATCAAAATTGAATTTTGTGTATAGTCTTTTTCGTTACCAAAAATCATATGCATCCTTATGAATTTTTACTAGGAATTCCTTGACTTGGACTCTCATGCCTCTTTATTTTTTTTCTCTCTTTTTTTTTAAATATGTATAACTCATCTAATTTTCTTTCGTGTAAGCATCAAGGCTTCTTGAGGCCCTCATACCTAACTAATTGACTATTAGATGTGTTAATACATATATATTATTTCTCAGTTTTCTTTAGCTTTCTAATCCACCCATGTAGCGAACTTAAAGTCGGTGGCTCCCAAACCGGTCGGCTTTAGGGCACCAGGTGAGAAAACACCCCGCGGACTCAACTTCGAGTGAACTAGGCCACAAAACTAAGGGCTTTATTTTATTTATTACTCACCTTTAGGCGTGAATACTTATGCTTCTTGAGGCACATGTATCCAGCTTAATTGGTGAATTTTTTTTTTTATACATTTTTTTTATGAGGCACAAGGGTCTTTGTCTTAGAATCCTAGATATGCATTAGGTATGCACATTTCATTAAGGTAAAAATTAAGACTAACTACTTATTCAATTTCTCCTCCTATACCTAAAAATTCAACAATTTATTTATTTTGACCAAGTTTTTAGAAATCCTAATCATGATTTTCCTAATTCTTAAGACTAACTTAGATTTCTTTCAAAAGATAAGTCAAAATATTGTCCTTTTTATAAGTTTTTTTTTTAGATTTTTTTATTAGCAAATTTTTGTTAGTTTCTAACTATGTTAGTATGTTAGTAAAGCCCACCCCCACACTTATCTCATGCATTGTCCTCAATGTATGAATGAATGCATATATGCATGAAAAAGAACAAGGGAAGGCAGAAGTTACCTTAAGGTGGTGGTTCCGGTGGTGGTCTAATTGGTCCACGAAATGCGGCCCAATCTACTTTTTGTGGAATTCGGGAACCCACCAGAAATCTTTTTGTATAACCCACTAAAATGATGTCTGTATTAACATTTTTTAAAAATTCCACCCCGTCAAATTTCCATAATTCATAATTATTTTCAGAGTCAATTGTGTCAACCGCCTTGTCCCAAATGGAGTGTGAAAAGATGGAATGCTTGACTTGGACATAGGAAGTACGGGAACGAATACCGACTTAGGAAAGAAACTTAAATCAAGTAATGGTTCAGGAGTCGGGCTAGGTTCAGGAAGTGGGTCCAAATCAATAAGTTGAAGCTCAAGTCCACAATAATCTTCCCTCAATGGAATGTGACTCAATGGTGGTGATTCAAGTTCAGGAATGATATGAGTGGGGATCAAAACTGACTCAAAAATATTACCTAAGTCGGGTAACAAAACAGGAGTCAATAATGATTCGGGAATTTGAACTTGATCATAGATTTGAGAATCTAGGTCACATATCTCATTGAGTTCAATCTCATAAAAATGAGAACTTGCCAATTTATCCATGGGACTTTCAAAATTGCACAATTGGTCAAGTTTAATATGATCATCAAAAATGGGTGATTCAAATTCATGATGAATTGGCACAGGATCCAATGTTGACTCTGAAAAAGTAAAATCAGGTGGAGACACCGGAGTCATTATTGAATTAGAAGTAGAATTGAATCATCAGGTGGGAGATCATGATCATATTCATGCTCAAGTTCTATTTCAGGAAAGGAAGAACTTGCTAAACTATCAAAAGTTGGAGTTTCGACAAGTTCAAATGATGGCACTGAAGTAGAATCTTGTTGTCCAAAGCAACTTGGTTCGTCGGCTCTAAGCGAGTGGTCAATGATATTGGAAATGGCTGAACTATGAGAATGTAAAGATTGAACTATCATATCTATATCATGATCACGGGCTAATCTAGCCTGAGTCATGGCAGCAAGCATCTTTTCATGCTGTGATTGAGAAGAGGAAGTGTAATCATGATGAATTTGTGAGTTGGTGGACTCACGCATTACCATGTCTGCGATAGATGGTAATTGTTGCTTGGACTCATGCATACTTATCATTTCCCCGATAGATGGTAATTTATTCTGAATGGGGGATCTAAGTATGAATCATTGAAAGAATGTGGACTAGATGGATATGAAGGACAATTTGGTTGAGAATTAGACTCGGGGGACTCGAAACCCCATGAACTCTGTGACGAGTTGAAATTATTATGGAAATTATAGTCATAAGATGGAGGGTGTGGGCTATATTCATTCGGATAAGACCATTCTGGCACACTAGATTGGTCAAAGTTATGATATGCCGGGTTGGTAATATCCGAATAATAGTTAGGTGTGTAATATGGATTAAAATTGGAATTATTATTATATGCCATATCACACCAAAACAAACAAAAAAAGAAAACAAACAAATAAACAAACAAAAAAGAAAAATTCTAACCTAAGTTAGGGTAGACCTATGACCTAGATGACTCCTAACTGGTTAGACTGTCCACGGGAGGTAGGGTGCAGCTTTGACCACAAGTTAATCAGCCAGGTCAGGGCAAGAGTGGTGGGAGGTTTTCCGTCAAAGACGTTCCTTAATTAAATAACCACCAATCTTCGGGCCCTCAATCCCCTTCCTAGACACTGATTTGGCAAGAGTCAAATTCCAGCACTGTTCCCCCTTAGGATAATCTCCTAATTGAGTCCGAGATGTCCCTAGGGCCAACGTCTACTAATTTTAAGTTAGGCTTGGGTTAGTGAGTGCTTGGATATGATTTTGGGCTAAGGAAGGGTGATAAAATCCCCACCTTATCTTGTTAATGGGTTATGCCCTTAAGATATTTTTGTGCAAGTGTACAAGATATGTAAATAAGATTCACTCAAAGCAAGAAAATCAACCAAGAGATGAGTCCTATTCTACATGCAATGCGAACGTACCTTGCTCCAGCACTCTTCAACAATAAAATAAAGTAATTGAAAAGACACGTACCTAATATGCAAATGTCTAATCAATTTTTATCATTAACAACAAATATTTTACTGTTGAATTAATTAGCAGTAAGCAGGGTTATCACAGAACAAATTGGAACAGAGCAGAAAACAGTATTTTCAATTTGAAGCAACCTGCAAAAATTGCAGTTAGTAGTTCACTACTAAGGCCGCGTTTTCGCGGCTATTGCCGCGGATCCGCGACACTACAGTAGGCTCTATTGCTCTGCCTTCGAGGGCAGAGGCACAGAGTTGCTATATGTTCACTTCTGCTGCTGTTTTTCTGTTTCCTGTTCTCCAAACCTGCAAACAGAAAAGAATAAAAGAATTAGTTAATAAATTTTTTTTTTTATTTAGAGAGAAACTTACCGTCCCTCCCCGGTAACGGCGCCAATTTGTTGATTGAGATTTTACCTGCACATAAAATAATGAAGTTTAGATTTAAGAAATAATAGTGCGAGGTTCTCAATGCTATCCGCTGTAGCAAAGGCTATGCGGGTCGTGATCCTCAGGGAGGGACTAGCGATGGAAGCTTTGTCAATAAGTTATCTCTAAAGTTTTTATTATTTTAATGTTAAGTTAGAAAGAAAGAAGATGGAGAAGAAGAAATGATATTTACAATGGAAGAAAAGAAATTGAGAATATGGTAGTGTGAGATCTAAACTAAAGAAATAAAAAGAAAGAAACTATGACACGTACAAACCTCTTCTACCTTGCTTACCTTTGATCTGTTCGCGACGACTTACCCTGTCTTGGAAGGCGTGCAATATGGCGTATAGGATCGTCCACCTTCACGATCTACACTACGAAAAGAAAATAATGGCAAGAGAAAGCTTGTTCATCTCCATAAGCCATCAAGGGCTCTTCTTCGGCTAGGCAGTCTCGAAGCAATCAGATCTCATGGTCCACACAACATTAGAGAGAAACAAATAGAAGAAAACAAGAACAAAAGAAGAAAACAATAAAAGAAAAAAACGAACCTCGAATCGATTTATTTAACAATGGAAGAAGAGCAAAACTTACACCGATTGTCACCCTCAGTACAAGTAGATCTCCTTCCTCCATGAAAACATCCTCTCCTCTCAGTTACAAAAATTACAAAAGAAAAATAAAAACCTAACCTAAACTACAAGTTAGCCTAAGAAACCCTAGAATTTGCTCTGGATTTTCTGTGTGCCCTTCTCGGTTGCTCTGCAGGGGTATTTATAGGAGCTGGAAGAAGTAGAGTCCCAGTACAACTCTGTCCTGCAACTTGTTATCATGTTGATCACCGAATATGTCTTATCTGCGGATTGAATTGAAACGTTTGATCAACATAAGAGTTGTAGGTCTTCCAGTCTTCTTTCTGGAGCATCTTGTATCATCGGATTTGAATATCTATAGGAAAAGTTATGATCTGAATACTAAAACGTGTACAGTCTGAATCCGAATTTTTTTTGAATTTTTATCTTTGCACTCTTCTCCTTTTATCTTCATCCTGCAAGTATTTAGGGTTGAATAGAAGTCTATCCTTCCCTCTTCTTTTAGTATTTGCAACAATTGCCCTTAGTAATTGCAATTTTGACAATTGTTAATTGCAACTTTTACATTGGGCTTTAAACATGGGCTTTTGGCTTCTTTTGAGGCTTTATTCTTTTTTTTATTTCTCAAGGCCTGCACACAATAAATAATAAAATATTAGTTAATTGTGCATGATTATATGAATAAATATGAAAATGTGATGGTGAATGTAATGATAAAAATGCACTTTT